>JAFJYI010000469.1:0-202247 GCA_019022655.1 Acacia acuminata
CTAAAGAAGTAATTTGCAAATTGTTTTTATTATTATAAGCGTTATTCAACCAAGTAAGGATGGGTGGCTCTAATCTCATTCCATTTCAATAACCCGTAACAAAGTGGTATAGCTTATATAGTTAAGTGTCCTTGTTGAAGGATTTGATGTATCGAGTGACGATTGCTCCCGTGAAAAGAAGAAATTCGAAAAAGAATTTCGTAGGAATGTGCAATATTGCGATAAAAATTATGGTTTTCTTAACTTTTCGTGGCGAGACATGTTTTTAACAAAGGCTAAGGGACAATTTTTCCCGTGGGTTTCACTAGGGAAAATTTGCCCTGGACATTTTTTAGGAAATTTTACCCCAAAAAATATTAAAAATGGTGCAATTTTGTCGTAGTTTATTATCCTAGTTAACTTATCCACCTTCGTTTAAGAAGTGAACAAAAGAGATAAGTGCCTTAAAACATTGGTCCATGGTTCTTGCTCTTACATGTAAAGAGCTTGTAGATTGTCATGAAAGCCTTCAATGCTTGTTGGAGAAGGGAGTTCATCTTTTAGTTTTGCAAATATTGAATCGGATGTTCTCTTACATTCATCCATGATGTTTTGTTGAATCAAAAGTTGGCTTTGAAAGCTTAAATAGAAGTAGAGAAGTGGAGTTCAATTTTCATGTGTATATAGAGGGCTTCGTGAATTATCGAGCCGTCGTGTCTTATAGTATTAAATATCATTATATTTTATAAATGGTAACGGTTAATTCTTAATAACCATTATGTATTTGACACTTTTTTAATTTATTGGTCTCTACTGTTATTTACATAATCAACCACAATATTAACTTAGAATCATTAAGTATGGGGCAAAAATACTTTACGGTTCTTAATTAATAACTATAAATTATTAATTTTTAACTTCATCTCGATGAAGACCTTTTGTCATTAGCCTTGGGGTCCACAATCAGCAATTAACCAAGGATTGCGTATAGCAAACTCTAGGATCGTTCTCTCTTCTCGAGGAGCCTTTTATTGAATCCTAAGTAATCTAAATGTCATGCGAATGCAATGAAAACAAGGGGGATTGGGTTTTGGATTTTTAAATTAATAAACTAAAATATAAAATGCAATTTAAATGAAGCAAAGATAAAATAGAATATAAGAAAATGAGAAGAAGCCAATTAAAATCGATCAACCCAACGTTCGGATTCCGTAGACTTCCATCATTGAACGTAAATATAAATAACCCACGTTTGGCTCTGAATGACGAGATCTCAGGCATTCGCCTTTAAAATCCCTCGACTAGACGATCGCCTAGAATATGTCCACAACGGGCTAGCGTCCCACTGTGGCAAACGTGCGATCGCACAGCAAAACTTAAAACCTAGTTCGAACTCAATCCTTAGGATAAACCAAACCGAATATCCTTAGGATAAACCAAACCGAATATTAATCTAATATTCGAACTATTTCAAATCGGATCCGATAAGATGAAAATAGAAACGAGTTAAATCATAGATAAAGCACAAGTTCTCTAGATGAATCATGGAATCCTCATGTTGGGTTAACCACATAAGCAGCGAGCATGGCTAGGCAAAACGCGAGAGAAAAGATGAAGAAGAAAACCAAAATAAATCCTATTCAACGTAATTGAGAATATGTTTTTAGCCATCTAATCTAACCTATAAATAGGAAACACTAGGGCTACAAGATTGGCCCAAAAATAGGAAACCTTCAAAAAATAGGAAACCTCTAAAAATAGGAAACCTCTAATAAATGGTCTTTTATTACAAAATTCGAGCAAAATAAAAATCCAGAAAAAATGGGTCTGTCTTTAGCTCTAATTTTGTCCATCTTCTTATCCGAATCAGCCTTCTGAGTATTCATAACAATTGTAGATCTCTGAATCATCTAAAAAAGGAAAGAAGAATCAGGCTAATTGGATATCTAGATCAAAAGTTATGGTGAAAATACTAAATCACTGTAAATCTGGAATTTAATCATAAAAAATGAATTAAATCCAATTGAAAGCTCAAAGCTCGATTAAGTAATAAAATCTATTATTTATTAACTAAACAATCCTAAATTTATTCACCAAGAGATACAAATAAGTGTAATGATATTCAATCATCAATCTCCTCCTCTCGATGATGAGGATGAGGATGAACAGACGATGAGGACAATAGTGGTGGTAACTACCATCCTATTCGTCTTCCTCTTTCTTGTCATCTTCCTCATCCTCATCCACATTCTCATCATAGGAGGAGGAGATAAAGGCTAATCGAGTATTATCATCGGCGTGGGGAAGGTTTGAACCATTACGGCGTTTGTTTTTTTTTTTTTTTTTTTCTTAACAAGTTGTTATTCTTATGAGACAAAATATGACGGTTACTAATTACCATCATTATTTATTTGCTTGGAATTATATTAAGTGACGGGTTTTACTTAATAATTGTTATGTATCTCCAGTACTGATGATCCTAACCATGTCACCCCCTTCACTGTAACCGATGCCTCCACCCCCTACCCGATCCATCCATAGTGCGAAATGACGAGATGGCACTGAGAAAAAGCACTAGGGAAGGGTCTTGTTGTCAAAGAGAAAGTCTAAAGAAAATTACAAGAGAGGGGAGGAAATTTTGTAGATGGAACAAGAAATGTCAAATTTTGAAATTTGACAAAGTTCATAATTCGTTAGATTTCACAATTTGTCTTTTTCACAATTTGTCTTTTTTCTCGTTCCATCTATAGTAAGTTTCCTCTCTTCTCTTTTAATTTACTTTTTCGACCTCCTTTTATGACAACAAGACCCTTCCCTAGTGCTCTTTGTTCTTATGTCAACTCGTCATTAGCACGATAGATGGATTGGCAGAGGCGCGAGCTACCAGAGGAGGCAACATGGTTAGGATCCTCTTGATTTGAGCCATTTGTTGCCACAACAAGCCTTGAGGAGGATGAGGAGTGTAATAACCCTATTTTATGTAAATTATTATATGAAGCTAATTAAATTTTATTATTATTGATATATATGGAATTTTCATGAAAAACAAGACAAATGATATTTGTTTTAAATTGATTGGCTAATAAGGATTATTATTGTGAGAGGGCCACATGGAAAGATGAGTAATAATGAAGGGGACACCTAAGTCGACACATGGAAGAGAGGCAATTGTGCAAGGGACACCTAAGCACCCATGTGGCAAAACAATAGTTAAAGGAGAAAAGTTGGAGACACATGCATATTCAATCAATTAAGGGGACACCTAAGGGGACACTTAAGCTACTTAAGTGGCAACACACAAATTGAAGAGAAAAAATATGGGGGACACTTGGACATACTTTATACCTAACTTATGCCACCTAACACACCTTAGCCATTTAGCAAACATTATAGCCACAAGAATAAAGCACATGATTAGAATGCACATTTGACTCAAAAAAGAAGGACCCAAGTGATGTGAATGCATGGAGGGAGGAAGGTAAATCAGATTTTATCCCCAAAAATAAGAGAAATCTAGAGAAAAACACAAGGTGCCTTACCTCTATAAATAGGACTACACTCTCCCCATTTTTGGCTAGCAAGAAACACTACTTACACTAAGGAAAAGAGAGATAGGAGAGTGTTGTGAAGATCATAAGCAAGAAGAATTTCAAGAGAAAAAGAGGTAAGGATGTAACATCCCAATTTTCTAAAGTGTTTTCAAAATAGTTTGATCAGAGTAGAGCATCGGAATAATTTAAAAAAATGAGTATCTGATAAACCTTCACCCATTGATGTGCCTGGTTGCTATTACAAAAGTGGTACAATTATCCAAATATTTAATAATACGGTGATACAATAATTCATAAGAGTCTTCTCCCCGTGTCCTCACACGTGCTTGTTTACCCTGTCTCGATCCCTGGTTCCTCCGGACCACGAAGCTATAGTGAGGGCTGAGGTTCAATTACCATTGAACCTCGGGTAACAGTTTAACCTCATGCTTATATAACAGTTATGTATGACGAGATATTCATGACATTACAGCAATAATCAACATAAAAACTCATAACATATTTGTCTCGGATAACGGTACACAGCCCCGTGATATGTCCGTTATCTCTAGTCTGCACTATTCACCGGTGTCACGATGTACGTCGTGTCCTCGCGCTAGGAAAACTCAACAAAGATTATCAAAACCATAACCGTGTATAAAGTGAATGTATAAGTAGTGATCTAAGCCCCATAAACTTAGTCACGGTGCATGACCCGAGACGAGTCCGTCCATGTCTTTATGAAAGTATCTATCACATATAAGCATACAATAAGCATCGAGTTAGTGTTATAGTACGATCCGTACCTTCGTTTGGTGATATCGGTACGTTCGTCGGTCGGTGTATGATCACGGATATCCTATAATGGTAATATCACATTTATTAATTCACAAATAATATTCTAGTAGATATCTTAGTCCCTAATGACCTTTTTACTCTTGGTGGGATTATTTTTCAACTTATTTCAAAAATTTCGTAGAAAAACGCTGGTACAGTATTTCTGGGCAGATTTTCGTCTAACTTTGAAAAATCATAATTAATTCTAGAAAAATTGGAACGAGGATCCATAAAATTTCCTGGAAACCTCAGCATGTCTATGTTTGATAAAAAATATTGGTTTACACCCAGAATTTGTGATTCATTTCCAGTTTGATGATGTTCATCCTCTGCCCAGAATTTTCCAGAAAAATGTAGCTTTATCTCCAGAATTTTTATCTCCCTCTACAGACCTCTAATTAATGCATATTTTATATCAATGGAAATCTATACATGTCTACTATACACATGAATTATTTCATAATTTATGAAGATGATCTTGCATTTAAAATATCACTATCTAACTACCTGACTCCCATTGCCCAGCAACACCCCACAATTCCCATCTTACTCTAACTTGTTTTATTAATCCTAGAAGTCACTCCCCAACATGTTTCCACCTTGTCAGGCATCTTTCGATGCAATAAGGCTTGAAAACAATTATGAGAAATTACTTTACCTATTTCTAGATTAAAACTAACAATTCTACTAAAAGCTACTAAGAACTACTAAGAACTAAAAAATAGAAACTAAAAACTAAAGACAAGCTTACCTCTTGAAGCCTCTTGCTTGCTACCTCCTTCTTGCTTCTACTCTATTAGAAATCAACTCTTGAAGTTTGATTTAATGTGAAGAATTATGAAGGGCAAAGCCCTATTTATAGTAAAAGCTTATGAATTTTATCCCTTGGATCAACTTTTCTTATCAAGGGCTAATATTAATTTGTGCTTCTATGGTGATACAATTTGTGAGCAAATGCTTCCCATTTATAGTAAAAGCTTATGAATTTTATCCCTTGGATTTAGCTAATTATCTTAATTTCCAAAATTAAATCCCACATGTGCTCTAATAAAAATCATATTTTAATCTCTCTCTCTCTCTCTCTCTCTCTCTCTCTCTTCCATCATCATTTTTCCTTGCTTTAACGAAATTCATTTTTGGTTGCCGATCAATCACTAATACTTTTAAATTCGAAAGTATGCTTTTTAATTAGTAGTTGGATATCCAGATTTATGGTCTAATTAGATTCACCTGGTTGTACTAAGCTTATTCTTCAACGTTTGCAAAAATAGCCTTTACTAGGCTTACTTTCGAGGTTAAATTACGTGGGTTCAAGATAAGTCCTTATATTTTCTCCAGGGTTCCTACTTCTTCACAACTATTTAAATTTGTATAAATTCTCACTTTATTTGTTGTTTTGAGTTTTTCTTGTGTACATCGGATATATCTTTGGATTTCAAACCATTATCCACTTTACTCTAGGATTTCAAACTTTATCAAATTTGCTTTAATTTTCTTTTTCTCTCTTGATTAATTGATTTAACTAATCATGAAAATTAGTGCTTAATTAGGAAAGTATTATTTCACCCTCATTTTATACTTTTATTTTGCCTCTTGATTATTTTGCAACTAATCCCAATTAGTGCAAGCTAACTTGTTCATTTGTTCATATGTGAACTATAGTTTAATATGGTATTTATATTATATTTTATGATCCTTAAATATAATTTCAAAATTGGCCCTTGATTCTTCATTAAGTTAAAATATCCCTAATTGATGACTTTTAATTGCCACTAAATTTATAAAATTATTTTAATTAACGTAAATTTAATTGTCATTTATTTATTGGTAATTTCCTGTAATTGATTTAGGTATTTTCATAACATTCTATGACTTTCTATAATTAAATAAAACTATATTGTAATATAATAAATCTTAGGGTATTTTATGATATCTAAACCAAATTAGAAAATTTGGGTCTCTAGTTTATTTACTTCTAGAACAAAATTCCCTAAATTAAGCTACTAAATTTTGAGACCACATATTCACATATTTCTAATAGGTATTATTTGCCCAAAAAATAGTATTTATGAGAATTATAAATTCTTGGGTATTACAAAGGAAGTCATGAGAATTATTTTATTTTATTTCTCTCAAATTCATACAAGTATGTTTAAGTCTTCAATTAGTAATCTTGTATGATATTATGGAAGTTCTAGCTATAATCACAAGGAAGACCAAGGTGAAGTAGCCAAAGAAGATAGAACTTCAAGCAAGTAAGCTCTCTTCTCTAACTCCTTGAAGTTTTGCAAAGTTTAAGGAAATTTTGGGTGATAGCTAGAACTCAATGATATGATTATATTTTGGTGATTTTGATGGTTTAAAAGTGTTTACAATGAAATTTTGTATGAGAAAGAGTATGGAGTACAATTTAGAAAGCAAAAAGCATGAATATATACAAATAAGGAGGTAGAAAAACCAACAGGGGTATTTTCGGAAACTGGGAATTTTTCACATGTTTCTGGGCTAAGAAAGTATTTTTAGACAAAAATAGACATGTCAAGGGTTATATAGATTTTTAGAACACCTCAATCAGATTTTTCTACAATTAATTATGAATTTTTGAAGTTGGGTCAATTTCAGGAATTTTTCTGCACTATGTGCGAAAATAAGCAAATATTCACCAAAGAAAGAAATACTCATTAATAAAGGAAATTAATGAGTTATAAAGTAGGAGGACCCTTTTTACAAGTGTATTTTTTGGATCGGAAATTTTTACAAGTGTATAAATATAAGAAAGAAGTTATATTAGCAATGACACCGTTATATTATCTTATTTTAAGTCTATCATTCTTACTTAATAGCGGGGTCTTTGCTATTTCACTAATCAACTACCTGCAGGTAAGTAACCTTAATTTCATGTACTTTGTGTGATTATGTGTTTTATTTAAGCAGTACATGTTATATGTGGCTGTTTGTTCGGTTTAGAAATTTGTATGCCTCATTGTGTGCATTTGTGAATGCTTGTATGTTTTTTTTATGGTTTTCTTACATACTTTATACATGCTCTATATATGAAATTAATGGTTACTCGAGATTCATTTATGAATCCTCGCCTATTATAAGAATACAGGAAGTGCTTCTAGGACGGGACAAGAGGCTAAAGGTAAGACGGGAGAGCTTGATTGAAGATTGGTGATGCATGGTGGCAGCTTTTTGTTATTACACATTTAATTTTGGATGACTGTATATTAATAGTTATTTTGGGACATTTATCTGGATGACTGTATATTAACCCTTGAGGGGACTTATTTTGTTTAGATATTTACTTTATCAAAATCAAATTATCCAAATTATTCTCATTGTTCTGCTATGTGAATACTCTGATACATATATATTTACTCGAAAGAAAAAGGCACTCTACCACGCCACACCGAAAAGGCGAGGCCGGTAGGAGTGTAACAAGGAGGAGGGGGCAACGGGCGGCGGCGAAGGAGTTCCTAGAATCTTAACATGATGAAGGAGAGAAGGTAATGGTGATAAAGAGAAGTAGTAAGAATCATAATGAATAGTTGAGTTTAAATAGATGTCTAATGGATTGCAAAGGCTTATGAGTTTTGGCTTATGAAGGTCTAACAAGATTACGAAGGGTTGTGATAAGTTATGATATTGAAGGTTCGAATGTTACAAAAGGGTTATGAAAAAGTTAGATGACGGTTGTTTCTAAATACCATTATGGTTTGTCTTCGCTAATATAAGTGTTTGGAAGACGAATTGTTTTAAGTGTTACATGGCAGTTGTTTCTTAAGATTCGTCATTTTTGTCACTAAATAAATGACAATTATTAGCCACGACCATTACTTTTGTATTTCGCGAATTCCGCCTCATAATACATTATGGTACGCATAATTAACCGTTATATTTAAGCGTTATATATGCTTTTGCCACCTCCGTCTTGATATACATGATGTTTATTAGCTATAATCATTATGTATTAGACGTTATAAATGCCCAAATCTGTAATAGTATTGTTCCTTTCATGATGTCAATCTTTGGTATAACGTCATTCCCACACATATTTTTCTCTCATGAATTTTATCCACAAGGCGTCCCACAGACGAATAAGACCCCACCCAAGCTTCATCATGAAAGCCTCATTATATTCTGCTTCTTTGCCACTCGAAGATCGAGACCCCCTTCCTCCCTCTTACTACGACGTCCTCCCATGCCACTAGATGTGGCTTTACGGTTTGACTACCGCTGCCCTAAAGTATCTATCTTTTTAAGATTTTTTGTATTTGATCAAGAGTATAATCTCTTTTAAGAATTAAAGGGTTTCGTCTCTCCCAATAAATACATTTCTCATGATTTCAAACCATTGAACGGATCAAGAAAATATTCAAATAATTAAAGGCAGATACATAAAGCAAACAAATAATATTATCGATGGTTTATTATTGGCTACTATTGCAAAATCGTTTTATTATATTCTATAAAAGGAAATTGAGATGATGAAACAATTACGGGAAAAAAAATTTAATGATGGTGTGAAAACTCGACCCATCTTGATTCAAACCAATGAACTAGTTCTCTAATTGGTCCAATCGAGAGTTTTTTTTTTTTATTAAAAAAAAAATAGCAACCTATTATATTAGTGCTTTTGTTACACCCCTACCAGCCTTGCCATATTTCAGGTGGCGGGTAGTGTGATACCTCTTATTTATTAAATCCAACTATCACATCTTGTCAATAATATATCACAGATCAGAGCAATATAGCGCAGCACAGTGGCAAAACGATTTGAGCATAGTATACTGATGATAAATTACAAATCTTGGTTACAAAATTTAAAACAATCCTTACATAGAATTTCTACAAATATTCTTCGACCAATCTGGAACTGGTCCAACACCTCTATCTGCTAACATCTACCTAGGAGCTACATCTAATAAACTGTACCATATACATATAGCAATAGAGGGTGGAATCCCGAAGGATCCCAGAGTAACCGTTAATCTCATACACGAAGTATATTCAAAGTATGTAAGAAAACCATATATAAGCACAAACCGTAAAGCATTCAGTAAATCGCACACAGCGAGGTACAAAGTTTAATCCGGAAGAAGTAGTCTCTATAGCACATAGCACAGACTGCAAGTCACAACACACAACAAAGCCCTAGTCGCACACAGCGAGTTCCGGTACCAAAGCACTTGGAAAATAACAACACCGAATGCGTATATAATCATCATAAAACATACATACGGAGACATACAAAAGCATATGAGATTAAGGTTACTACCGGAAATAGCGGATCGTAGGATAACAAACTCCCAACAACTAAGTAGGAATGATAGACCTAAAATAATTCAATATAAATAATGTTATCACTTATGTAAACTCTTCTCTTTGAAATATGAAACTTTACATCTTATATTTAGGGCTCTTTATCCATTTAACTCATTTACCAGTTAGTATTCTATCATTGGTCACTTGTTTCTTATTTTCACACACTTTTCCAAAAAATTCCTGAAATAGTTACCTAACTTCAAAAATTCATAACGAATTGTAGAAAAATCCAATTGAAGTGTTCCAAAAATCTACGTGACCCTTGACATGTCTACTTTAAGCCTGTAAAATTTCATATCTTTTTGACAACATTTACTCATTCAAAAACACGTTACAAACTGACTGTGTCACCAGAATTCTTCATTGGACAGTTTTGGGATTTTCACAACTTAATTATTATGCTTCCAAAATCATCACCCAACATTTATAATACACAACTTTTTATTTTAAACTCATTGGAAGCATCAAAACTAACAAAATCATAGCCCTTCTTGCCCAACCAATACAGAATGAAAATCGAGGCATATGAACAACTCAAGAAAACCTCAAACCAATCGGTTCAAAACAAAGCATATGCTTACCTTATTGTGATTTCGTGATCGGTTCAGAAATCTAGCAGCACCTCCACCATGTAGACATTACCAAACACCTCATATCAAAAATCTAAAACCGTAAAAATGTTGCTCTCGCCAAGAGGAACAATGTTGGAGAAGGCCCTGCAGGAGCTAAGAACGCCAAATCGAAGGCGAAATCGGCCCCAAATTTTTCTCTTTCCTTTAGCTCTTCTCTTTTGTTCCCCTCTCCCCCCCCCTCCTCTCTTTTCCATGTTTTAGCCAAGAATGGCCTAAAGACAAATAAGGGGAAAGAGATATATATAGAACATAGGTGTTGTCAGAATGCGCCACTTGTCGGCCACGTGTCCTCTTTCCATTAGACCAATATAAAAGTAGCTTTATGCCTTGTCATAATGATGGAACTTGTGTCGTGATCTTATTGCAATGACTCAAAAGCTATGTCATCATTAGTCATAATGAGGGAACACATGTCATATTTCCATTTAACCAACAAAAGTAGCTTTTTACTTGTCATGATGGTGGCCACGTGTCATGTTTCTACTTTGGACCAACATAAAAATATATCATAATCGACGACACGTGTCATGTTCTCATTGCGTCAACGAAAAGTAGCTTCTTCTTTGTAATCATGATAGGACATGTGTCATCTTCATACTGAGCCAACATAAAAGTAATCTTGTACCTTGTCATGATAACGAGACACATGTCTTGCTCTTATTAGACCAACACAAAAGCAACTTTATGCTTCGCCATGATGAGAGACACGTGTCATAATCTTGTGGTGACGACTCAAAAGTTATGTCATCATTAGTCATCATGACCTAACTTATTAAAGTCACTTTATCGGCGCCTACTCAAGATTGTGACACGGATACCAAGACCCAACCAACGATGCCACATACCAATGTTTTATTCAAAAACGAAGGGCATACCTAATTGCCCTGAAAATGTCGTATACTTACTTATACCGGCATATTTTCGCTCAACTAATTGTCTTATACATTAGGACATAGTTGGGTGGCATCTTTTTCAACCAGAGTTACACTGTATAAATCTTGTGTGTCCCTTTTTCATTGGCACTTTAATTCTACGGCTTATACATACTGACTCCACTAACCCGTATAGCCGAGTTACTTAGTCCCCTGAAAGGCTTCCTATCCCTCGACATTCTTGGGACTATGCTCGAACTGGGCTTAATCGCCTGACTTTTATAGGCTTATTCCCAATTCTCTAGGCCCAAAATTCAAGATATTACAGCTTTATTAACTCTTGTTTATTGGATTATATATGGTTTATCTTGATTATTCTATCTACTTGAAAATAAATACCCTTTTTATTGAAGTATTACTCTTTTTCATAGTTATATATGAATAATTTTTTATATTGTAATTAAATATTATTATTTTAAATGGTGGTCGACCTCAGGTTTTAAACCACTCTAATCCTTAAACAATTGTTTCGGTTTTCAATACCTAAAAAAAATTTTTTTTTAAAAAAAAAAGTAGGGTTAAAGTGCAAAAATGCACATGTGCTTTACCCCAAGAAACGCCCAACACCAAGTATTTTTTCAGATGTAAAAGTGCACACATAGTTATAAATTAGGTGCAAAAATACCATCTGATCGTTAAGTTTGACTTTTTTGCTGACTGGACGATGACGTGGCTTACCAAAGCTGCAAAGATACACATGAGATTTGATAAAAAGAGCGCTCAACGCCAACACCAAATTTTTTTAAAAAAAAATTAATAATGTTATTTCAACATAATCCTTTGGCTTCACCTCATTCTTCATCTCCTCCATAAATAATCCTACGTAACCAGAAGCTACTTCTTCAAGAAGGGTGATCAAAAGAAGACCGCCACCACCCACAGTACAATCTCTACCTACCTTGATTTTCAACTCATTCGACGCCACCATCAACAACTTCATAGATCCACCTATCAAACCTTTCATTGAGCCAAAACATGTCCTCTCTAACAACTTCATGGAATGTGACGACATTGAAGGCTCACTCCCACCTTCTCTTAAAGGCTCCTACATCCGAAACGGCCCTAACCCACAATTCCTCCCCCATGGGCCCAACCATATCTTCGACGGCGACGTCATGCTTCACTCCATTCTCATTTCTTAGGGCAAAGCCACACTCTGCAATAGATACGTTAAAACATATCAATACAATGTTAAGAACCAAGCCGGTTATCCTCTCTGTTTCCAAACGTTTTCTTTGGTTTTAACGGCCTTATTGCTTCTACGGCTTATGGGTCCCTCACTACCGCTAGAGTCTTAACGGGCAATACAATCCCGTTAACGGAATTAGTTTGGCGAACACGAGCTTGGCTCTGTTTGGGATCGTCTTTTGCTTTGGGAGAACCGATCTTCCTTATGAAATTAAAGAGACGCCAAATGGTGATATATATATATATATATATATAGACTTGTGGCCGTTACGATTTTGACGGCAAGCTTTTCATGAGTATGACCGCACATCCTAAAATAGACCTAGATTCGGCGAGGCTTTTGCTTTCTATTATGGTCCTGTTCCTCGGTTCCTTACTTACTTCCGATTTGATTATAACGTGTCAAGCAACCCGACGTGCCCGTTTTCTAGTAAAAAATTATTAAATTAAAAAAAATATTGGTGTTGGTGTTGAAAGCTCTTTTTATTAGACCACATCTGTATTTTTGCACCTTTGGTAAGCCATGTCATCGTCCAATCAGCAAAAAAAGTCAAACTTAACGGTCAAACGGTATTTTTGCATCTAATTTGTAACCACATGTGCACTTTTGTACCTAAAAAAAGCATTTGGTGTTGGGCGCTCCTCGGGGTAAATCACATGTGCATTTTTGCACCTTAACCCAAAAAAGTATGTATGGTCTTTGGTAACACTATTATTGAACATCATAGACACCATAGATGGATCGAGCTATTTAATTAGGGTTTCATACCTAATTACATAATGAATTAAATTAAAAGGGTTAATATCATTATTAGTCCTTACAATTTAATCAAATTTTTGTTTTGGTCCATGTAATTTCATTTCAAATTGTTGGTTTTGGTCCTTATAGTTTTATAAGAACTTGATCTAAGTTGAAATATATGGTTAAAAAACAATTTTCGTTGAAAGTATAAAGATCATTCAAATTTTATGAAACTATAAGAACTGAAACCAATTATTTGAAATTGAGGGACTAAAACTAAAATTTGATTGAATTATAAGGACTAATAGTGATATTAATTCAAATTAAAAATTAATTTATTATCCAATATCGCATTTATTTTGAGATTGTTAATTGAGGCTAAAGAAAGGAATATGGTGGTTTAATTTCCTAATATATGGAACATACAAAGTTTCCTAAAAATGATTACACCTTCCTTTAATGGGCTGAGCAATTTAATTAGGGTTTCCTACCTGATTAAATATATAAATTAAATTAGAATTTCATTTATTATTCAATGTTATGAGATTGTTAATTGATGGAAAATAAAGGAATATGTTAGTTTCCTAAAATGTAAAATAGACTAAGTTTCCTAAGATATGAGTATGCAGCTTCCTAGAATATCATCCATTATAAATAGGTGTCTCCTTATCATCTCTCCCTCTATTTTTCTCTCTAGTGTAGTGCATCTTGCTTTATCCTCCTCTTTTATTTGCTAACACGTAAAAACAATAATATGGAGATGCAAGAGCTACCTCATTATCTCACCCACCAAATCTAAACTTTATTGTGAGTAACATGGTCTTTTGTAGTACTTAAAATTGAGGTTTGTTGACGAAGCATGTATAAATGTGCACAAATTATTCTTTACCCTTCAACCAAGTTATGATGAGTTGCTCTAAAATTATAGACTAAGGGTAATAATCGAAGCCAGAAACAAGTAAATGGATTTACATAACGGAGTTTACTTCAACAAACAGCACCTGGCTTCACTGCATAACCAAACAATCTTCCTTGTGCATTGAGCTCCTTGATCAATTTATCAAAACACAGTCCACTGGGAATTCTTCCCTTTTCATACATCAAATCCAAAGTTGACACTGCTTCTTCTGTCCTTCCTCCAGCAGAAATTGCTTGAATCATCAGTTCATGTGTCCTTTGGTCTACCACTAGTATTGAATCTCTCTTGGTCATTTTCTCAAACACCTAGCGTGCGTCTTCAAGCATACCATTTTCTTTCCTTAATTCCCTACACAACCTTCAATGGAGAGTTGGTAATGACGCTAATATTCCTCTTAACCACCCTCTTTGGTGGCCGATGCATCATGGTTCTGTTCCTTTGATAAATTATCATCATGATTCAGACCTTATACTGCATACTTATTATAACTGGGACGGCTATGAGATGGAATTTACAGCTTTTAAATACAATGTATTCTCCTGAGGTTGTTTTGAAAATAGCCAGCGTTACCACTCTCTTTCAGAAAGGGAGGACTCTTTTATCTGGACAGTAAATTCAACAGGAATTTATTGTTCTCGGGATGGTTTCTTCATTTGTTTAGAGAATTTACTTTCAGAATTTAGAAATGCTAATCTTTCTTTGGTCTATCTCTCTTCCATATAAAAATCTTCTCATGATCTGGAAGCTTATTTGCGAGGCAATTCCTGCCTTGGATGTCCTGACTAGACATCACTTTAATGTCTTCTGGTTTATGTCCATTTGGATGTTCTGAAGAAACTATGAAGCACTTAGGATACTTTGGTATGGATGTTTAACGATCAAATTATCTCTCTTCCATATAAAAAGTTATTTGCTTCTTCTGCATAAGAATGGACATTCGCAGCTAATCCGTGAAATTATCTTGATTATTAACTCAATTTGGATGAAGAGGAACTTGGCTGTACACAATGGAAAAATCACTCAACCATGTGAGATGTTATTAAAGAAATCAAGAATTCTACAATTTTCACGGCTTTCCTCTTCTCACAGGTTCACAAACCTCTCCGGCTTCTCCTTGTGACTTTGAATATTCAAATGCTTAAATGATTGGAGTGTAATGGTAATCAAAGTTAAGAAAAGGGGGACTACTGAATGTCATGGTTTGGTTTGTTTCAATAGGTCACCCGTTCATCAATTTATTGGGATCAGAGATTTGCAGATCCTCAAGCTTTCTGTCTTATGTGCTGTCGATCTGCTTTATCATGGATTCTGAAGTCAGGGAATTTCATGCATCATTGCGGATAGACGATGGAAGTTATGTGTGGGAAAAAAATCTTTATCAGATTGCAGAATTCCTTTGCCACATCAAGCAAGACCATTGAGCAGGATATCTCTTCTCTATATCTGTAAGACAGTATCTTTTCCTTAAATCTCATTTTGACTTACATAAAAAAGGGCAACAATAGAAGTATGAGATGTCCGAGAGTAAGAGGACATTTTATTTGGTCCAGCATACAAATGCTATATTTACTTAACCAAGCTCAATGATACAAGAAGTAAATGGATTTACATACTGGAGTTTACCTCAACAACACCACCTCGCTTCACCGCATAACCAAACAAGTTGGAGTGAGCAAACAATCTTCCTTGTGCATTGAGCTCCTTGATCAATTCATCAAAACAAAGTCCACTGGGAATTCTTCCCGTTTCATACATCAAATCCAAAGTTGACACTGCTTCTTCTATCCTTCCTCGAGCACAAAGTGCTTGAATCATCAGTTCATGTGTCTTCTGGTCTTCTGCTAGTACTGAATCTCTCTTGGTCATTTTCTCAAACACCTTGCGTGCATCTTCAAGCATACTTTTTTCTTTCCGTGATTCTCTACACAACCTTCTCACCAAAGTCCCCATCATCCTCAATTCCACTTCAAACCCAAATCTCTCCATTTCCTTATAGATCTTCAAAGCTTCCCTAATCTCATTCCATTTCAATAGCCCATGTAACAAAGTGGCATAGCTTATATAATCAGGAAAGCAATTTTTCTTCTTCATCAGTTTCAGGACAGATATACCCTCCAATGGCCTCCCTTCCCTAGAATACCCTTGAAACAGAGTGTTGAAAGTTATCACATTTGGTTTTAGACCCATCAATTCCTCAGCTTCTTTCAGTAATTCCCTGGCTTCATCTGATCTGCCCACTTTACACAAGCCATCCATTACAGCAGTATATGAGTAAATATCAGGCTTCAAAGGGATCTTCATCATCTTCTTCATGTTCATCAACATCTCATACGCTTCTTCCACCCTCCCCACGTAACAGAGTCCCTTTAACAAACAGTTGTATGTTTGCACTGTGGGTTTTGTCCCGATTCGGTTCATGAGGTCGAAAATTTCTAAAGCCTTCTTCGTCCTTCCCCTTTTGCACAAGGAGTTTATGAGAATCGTGAGTGTCTCAACATCTGGCTTAAATCCACTTTCCAACATTGAATTTAGAACTCGTTCAGCTTCATCAAGATCAATTTTCCTATTTTTATTGTCGGAGGATAAAAACCTAATCCTATTTACTAAACTTTTTGCCAGAACGTCCTTCATTTCGGGTTCGATGCTTGAGCAGCTAATTTCATCAAGAGTCAAACCGTACTTGAGTGTGCTTTGTGAAGGATTAGATGTATCCAGTGATAATTGCCTACCTGCTCGGATAATGATACTGTGTCCATTGTAGCTGCTTCTGATATTGACATTGAAGAAAAGGGGGCTGTTTGACGCAGCAGATCGGAGAGGAGATTGAAAAACTTGAGAGGGAACAAGAAATTGAGAAGCCATAAGTGGAAAGAATCAAAGAAGGAGGAATTCGAAGATGAATTTCTGAAAGAATATGCAATTAATAGTGCAATAAAAAAATAACGATTTTTTGACTTTTCACCGCGAGCCGTGTTTTTAATAAATATAAAAGCAGATATTAAAAATAATTCCTCTAATTAATAATAATGAATAAATCAGCAAACTCAATTTACCATTACATTATGCTCACCACAAAATATTAAACCAATGAGCAACACATGCATTAAAAAATTATTTAAATTTACTTTATGATATGTGTTAAACTTATGAAATTAATGTCATTTCAGTACATTTTTGTATAGTTCCCTAGGTTTCTTGGTGATTTTTCACATATTTGGTGATATAAATGATAGGAAAATGTTTATGAGCTAAAACTATGAGCTTTTGGGTGGATAGTGAATATTTTGCCCCATTTCATCAATCTTCGTTTTTGTTTTTGTTTTTATAGATCTTCTTGTTTTATTAAGTTATTGAAACATGTCATTTGGGTTACATTTGAAGGCATTTGAAGAAAAAACCATATACCTAAGAAATTGGAAAGGTGTTTAAGAAGTCAAGAGTCAAGACCCTAAGGAAAAATAAGAAGAGATTAACTAAAAAATAGAGTATGATTTAGCCTCACCTAATGCCTTTTCTGGCCTCAGCCAAAAACAAGACAGAGAGTTGTTGGTCTCAGCCAAACAAAGTCTTGGCTACAGATTGGTAGGCACAACATGGCTGTGAGAAACTGCAAGGTAGGCATATCTTACTTAGATCAAGCAGTTAACCTCTATACTTGGGATTGGCAGGCACAACATTATGGCTGAGAGATACTGCAAGGTAATTGTGCCATTCGTGTTGCTTCTCCTGGTTCTTTGATAACTCTTTGTTGTAAGTGTGTTTCTCCATTTTGCTGCCTTCGCAAAGGTCTAGTAATAATAACAATTATGAGAGCTGACTGTATGGTGGATTTTTTGCTGAACTTTTGACAGGGCTGCTGAATGTTTTGAACTTGCAGATGCGACCACCTCTGCTAACTAACGAGTGCAAGTTGAAACTTGAAAGTTGCATACTTTTTCTTCTCAACTTAAACAGTGAGAAGTTTTCCGTCCATTTTCAATACTGCAACTTTACTATGGAAATTCTGCTCATTTAACTTTACCAGCCAATCTCTAAGACTTTGCACGCATGCATCTTTGGAATTCCATCTAGTTCTCATCTTTAAAATGCTAGAAGCCGTCATCTAATTTCACTGAGGTTAAACATGCAATGTGATTTTCCTTTTGCACATACCTTAGTATATATGAAAATGTTTTTTCGCCATTCAAAATTATGGATGTAGTGAATAAGAAACATGTGATATGCATAGATCTACTTGATATTCACTAATACCCAGATATATATCAGAAGGCAATAAATATATTTGAAGTCTTGAAGATATTGCTCGACAGTCACTGAACAATAATTTACTAATTAAACTATGGAATTAGAGGACAACTTCTTAACGCTGGCCTTTGCTAGCTTTGTCGAGAGGATATTGTTGCAATTACCAACTCCTTGGAGCGATGTCAGGTCTTTCAAAGTGAATTCATTTTAAAGATTGTCAGCATTTTATTGCAACAAATGCTGACACTTGGTTAATTCCCACCTTTAACGTGAGTTGGACTCATTTGCAATGGTCCTTTTGCAGATCGTGAGTGCGGGATTTCTCTCAATGTATCCTTTCACCAAAAAACTTCCGATCATGGAAGGAATTACTGACGGAAAAAATTTTGTCGGAAATTACCAACGGAATTCCATCAGTAATTTTAATTACCGACGGAGTTCTGTGGGTAATTCCATCAATAGTGTCTTTTGTCCCAGTTTTTTCTGCATCTGATGGAAATTCAATTATCGATGTAATTGGACGCTTTTTCATAGTATGAAGGCTTTAAGAAATATCTTGACAATGATGATGATATGAAGAAGAGTTTGAAATTCAACCCCATCATACTCGAGTCAATGAAAATGGGGTTGATATGCTATCAAAGAAAAACATCGGTGGTACGTTGATTAACATTTTGTGATATCAGACTTCAAAACGTTTTTGTAACATATATTATTATGAGTGACTATGAGTATTGAATACCGATCTAGGTCAATTTTTAAAAAATCATTTCTAATTTCATTCAAAACATTACAATCTTTTGTTTTTAAATTTATTTGTATGTGTTCATCCCAATGTTATGTGGTATCAAAACCAAAACGTTTTGTGATATCAAAGGTTTGCATTGTGTTTCCTTGTAAAGTAACAAATCCTAATTATTTCAGATAAAATAAATCTAATTAGTCTTGTTTAATTCATTTAGCTAAAAGAATACAAGCTTTCTTCAAATAAATACCAAAAAATTTGAATTAATCCTTACAACATGATATTATCTTATAAATGGAGAGAGGAAGAAGTAGAACGATAATTTTCTTTAGGCACGTGCCACAATTAAATAACAATCTTTCTTTTTTTACCATTCACCACATGATTTTTTTTTTTTTTTTTTTTTTTGGGGTTCAAACATTCACCACATGATGAATAAAAAATATACATACATTTTTCTCTCTCTTCACATAACCACTTGTTACATCAAATGTTTTCTTAGAGAGGGACTTCCATTATTGCTTTAATCACTTCAAATAACTCTATATCTTGCTACAGATTTGAAGTAAGTAATTATTTTCATAAACTCACACCGAAGTATACAAAATTCCCTTGGTTAATTGATGTCTAACATTTTGTTTGATTTGGTTTTATTCTGCAGTGTATATGATCGATCTTTCCAAAACCGGCGTTTTCAGCCAGATTATGTACCTTCACTATATGATTTGAGGCATCTAATAAAAGTATAAGCGATCGAGTGATGATCCATAATTACCAAGTGATACAGATTTGATCAAATTGTTGAAAAGTTTGCTTAATTTGGTGCCGAAACGGAGACTATAACGTTATACTCGCAATTAATGCACAAAGAAACTGAGCACCTTGGAGGCATAACTTTTCTTTCCTTTCTGGAGCACGAAGTGCTTGATTCATCAGTTTATGTTACCTATGGTCTACTACTACTAAATCTCTCTTGGTCATTTTCTCAAACTTTTGGCGTGCATTTTCAAGCACACATTTTTTTTGAATTATCTACACAATTTTCTAATTCATTCAAATCAAACACCCTTTTTTTTTTTTTTTTTGTTATATGTGCTTGTTTGGGATTCCGTTTTTCAAAAGTGTTTATTCACGTAAATCGAGACAAAATCCTCTCGTATACTTATCTTGTATTTGTAAATCATGATTAAAAAACTACTTTTAAAAGTTTCAATCGTTATTCCAAACAAGCTTTATATAAGGATAAAAACCTAATCCTATTTACTAGGTTTTTTTTTTTTTTTTGGCCACGACGTCCTTCATTGCCGCACTAGTGCAAAAAAAGGCTTTAAGACCGCCTCATTTAGAGCGGACAATGGACACCCGGTCTTAAAGGAATGACCGTGCGGTTCCGTAAATATAAAGAACTTCTTGCACTTAGGACCAATTTTTCACCGCTCTTAAAATCATTATTGAGACCGACTAAAATACCACGGTCTTAAAAATTGAACTGAAATTTCAATTACTTTCTAAATATATCTCATATAGCCGTACTTATATTTTTCTGCGGTAAAACATAATAAGGAAAAATTTAAATATAAAAAGTCTAAAGTTTTAAGACCGAACTTACCAACAAGACGGTCTTAAAAGTTTTCTTTCAAGACCAGGACATATGATACTTGCGGTACGAAAAAGTTCATTAATATTAAGACCGGCGTTTTAAAAGGAACGGTCTTAAAGGTTAAACTTTTTAGATCGGACGTTTAATATGACCGAGATTAATGTAAATATTAAGACCGTCTCTTTTTCATCCGGTCTTAAAAATCCAAGCAAATTATACATTTCTTCGTGCGAAAGCTTTTGTTACTCTGTGGAGAACCTCTGTTCGCGTTCCGAAACCCTTCCTGTTGCATTACCTCTCTTCCTCGCCCACGTACCATCAGCCCCTGTTACTCTCTCATTTGCTCAGGCATTCCTCTCTTCCTGTCTCGAAAATGGACGGTGAAAACGAATCTATTCGTGTTCCGGCAACGCCAGTTCCTGGTGTGAGTGAGAACGAACCCTCTTCATCTCACAATGAGGCTCGTAATCGCCCTGCACGCCGTGGTAGAAGAGGCACACGAATGATGGATGTGACCCTAAGTCGGACTTCTGGGTCAAAGCTCGAGATTCAGTTTGATGCAAGGTTGGAACACCGTCGGTCCCTAATAAAAGCAAATATAATAGTTTTGTCGGTATTTGTCTAGCACGCGGCAAGGTTAGCATCTTGACGGATGAGTGGAAAAGTGTGGACTATAAGAATGTAAAGGATCCTATTTGGGAGACTATCCGGGTTACATACACTGTCCCGATTGTCGGAAGTTGAAAGACAAGACATTGTCTTATTGTGCTGATCGGTGGAGGAAGTTTAAGACCTTTCGCTAACACGTATATTTTCTCCGATGTTTTTGCCAAACATCCTTGGGAAGTTTACACATTTATTGATGAAGCGAATTTGGCGACAATTTGTTCTTCTGCGGACCACTCTGAAAGCTCTGGTGAGTTTATATTTAGTTTTGTTTTCCCTTTTGTTTGCTTATTAACCTGTGCGGATATGTGAATGTTATTGTGTTCATCTAATCTGTTAGTTATATAATAGTTCGGTGTGTGAATAGAAGTATACATTTCCTGCCTTTGTCTATGCAAGTCTGATATGTCAACCCTGAAAAGGTAAATTACTGATGAGAATGTATTAATTGTGTAATGGTTTGTCTTGCAAAGGAGGAAATGATCGAATAGTCTTAAAAGGGGGAAACTTTATATACCCAATTGTTACTATCTAATGGGGACTTTGTCTGATCCCAGCTGGATGCCTTAAAAAGGATCAAGTTTGTATTATTAGTCAGTAAGCATAATTCTCTTTTGTTTCTTAACCTATCTATCTAGCTAGCACTACAAAACATAGCTCCAATTTCTTCTACAATTCTACATCTTCCTTAAATAAAATGTTGAAACTTGATGAAGTGAAGAATTTGACTACTTGTTTGATTGACGTTCATATGAAGCGAAGTTCTCTAATTTACTGTTAGTGACATGCATGTTGGAATTCATAATTAATAGATGTTTTCAATCTGATTCACAGAAAAGAAGGGAACAAGCACCGGAGATAGGTAGAAAGAATGATTGCCCTCATAGGACTTCTCGCGGCGGATATCAAAAGGCCGAAAAAGATTTGATGGTTTGCCAGCGGAAGAGATTGGATGATGAAGCAGAATCCAATCCTTCGTGATACATGCTCCTCCATCTCCAATACGTCGCGAGGAGTTGTGGTTGCATATTCGGCAAAAGCCAAGCGGCGCCTACACGAGTGAACAAACTCGTCTAGTTCTTTGAAAGAATTGTAAGTATCGTTATTGTTATTTTTTAGTTACTAAACATGTTTCATTACTAAGCTTCTCGTTATCGTATCTTACGGGAAGATCTTAAAAAGAAAGAAGCAGAGGGATCTTTTGTGTCGGACGGGAGGAATGATGTTCGGCCGTTGCGGCCCGGAAAACCGGATCACCGGGGCGTGTAAGGGGGATTGGAGGACGGGTAGGCATAAAGCAAGTCTTTGGTACATCCAAACGCCATAGACAAAGTATGGTTACCGGGGAGGAGATGGACCAGACGGCGGGTAGGCTGCTAATAAAGCTTCAATGACTGCAATGTTTCAATCCGAGATGAGCCGAGATGAAGGAGGGCGAGTCGGTGAGGCTGCTTTTGAGCAATCGTCCAGAGACCAGTGTTCCCTTCACACACTCACCTGCAACTGTGCAGCAGAGCACTAGAGGGAGTTGCATTGATGGACAGTCAGAGCAACCTTGTGACCTTTATGTGGAGGATCCCGATCATCATGATGGACGATTATTGGTTGCAAAAGGGACTGTTCACAACTTGGGATCAACTGTACACCACCAACAAATGCCGATGATGAAGTCGAGTGTCGGTTGAAAAGGTGATCATTCATGCACAGCTCCTCTCCAAACCGATGAGTGAAGCTTGTGAGTGATGTCAAGGAACCTTCATCCCTTGGTCGGTGAAGCTTGTACATGTCTCTACTGCTCTGAAGCTTCAACCCCTCCTCCTCCAGTTCCATCCCCTCGTCAGGCTCCATCCCCTCCTCAAGCTCTATCCCTACTGCTAAGTTGGCTGCTGCCAGGGAAAAAATATCCGATCTTATGAAAAGTGGATATTTTAAGGATAAATCGTGGCCTGTCGATGAAGTAGTAGGTGTCCTCATCCTATGCCCGTTCAAGTTGACACCGTTGATGTTGAGTCCTGCTGCTTCCTCGACGGGAGCTTGCGATGCGAGTTGTTAGAATTTTTATGAAGTAAGTATCTTCTGTCTATGAGTACATCATTTAAATGCATCGTTTAGACATACATACATATATACTAATTCCACGATCGATGTCATTATGGTAGGTTCTTGCATCATGAATTGGTTCAAAGGTGCGGGATCAACGATTTTGGATTCTTGTGCCCTGTCTATTCAAGTCAAACATCCATGGAGGAGAGGCGAGTACATATCAAAGAGGTTGTGTCAAGTGATCGAGAAAGTTGTACTTTTTGCCATTCTTCCACAGTACATATCAAAAATCTTGTCCGCAATTCACTTAATTCTGCTACATATATATATTGAGTATAGTTTCTTGATGTGAATTTTCAGCCGCCACGCGCAGTTGGTCGTCATGTGCATGGACGAGCATAAAGTTATCTTCTTATGCTCCACTCACTTTTGAGCCATTGCCTTCGTTGGTGCAGACCATCAACGAGTAAGCATGTCATTTTGATTCTCTTGTCGACATCTGCTGTGAATTTTAAGTGAATCATTGATAAATTTGTGATTTTGATGATAGTGCCATGAGGACCTTCCAAATAGTAGAAAAGAAAAGGCGTGCTACTCGGGACAAAGACCCCGTATGGTACAGACCAGAGGTTGGTACAATATTTAATTTGCACACCTTTGCCTTGTGAACTTGGTCATTGAGCTATATATATGCTCTTATATATATTTCTTGTTCATTTTAGACCCGTCGGCAACCACGAGTCCAACTTATGTGGCCGGTACGTCATGAAACACATGTATGATATTACAAGGCGAGGGGATACTAAATTAAGCGCAAAGGTAAATGTATTTGATGTTACATATTATGCAAGTTAATTCAGTTTCTGGCTTACTGTTACAAATGAAATATGCACGCAAGTTAATTCAATTCTTTGTCTTTGATGTTACAGATGTTTCAATGCAAAACTCCCTTTTCTGATGATGAACTGGAGCACATATGCAATGTGTTTTGTGAATATCTGTATGGTCTGATCTTAGAGTCAGAAAAATGACAATAATTAATGTCCTAAATTCATTTGTAAGTATAATCTGTAGCAACAATAATCGATCTTACGTAAATTTGTTTATTTTTTTGAACAATTCATTTGTAAATATACATAGGCAATGTAAAATTCAATAAATAAATTTAGTTAATTTTTCGAACAATTTTCTTGTGTCCATTTTGGGTTTTGAATGTATTATTGGATGGTGGATATAGCTATTTAATTTAGTGTTTGAAATGCGAGACTTTTAGGACCGTTCATTAACAGCATGTCCGGTCTTAAAGGTCCGCAAAAATCTTCGGTGTAAAAGTATGAGACTTTTAGGACCGTATATTTCTATAGTGTCCGCTCCTAAAATCTTAAAAAACTTCATGAACTTTTAGGTCCGGAAGTATTATAGAAGGTCGGTCTTAAAAGTCGCCCGCCTAACTTTTAGGACCGTTTTTTTTATAAATAATCGGTCTTAAAAGTCCTTTGCTTACAAGTCTGCTTAACTTTTGGGACCGTATGTTTTTATTTGTGCGATCTTAAAAGTCAATCACCTTTAAATACATCTTTTCAGACAAATTAAATGGATAAATTTGAAGACAACCGAGGTTCTGGCGTTCTGCTCAAGCTAGGTCCTTCATTATCATCGTTGTTACCTCTCCATGTGTAGAGCAGCATTATCGGTGTCCCTTTTATTTTGTCTTTTGTCTTTTTG
This sequence comes from Acacia acuminata, assembly GCA_019022655.1. NCBI lineage: Eukaryota > Viridiplantae > Streptophyta > Magnoliopsida > Fabales > Fabaceae > Acacia > Acacia acuminata. The sequence continues at coordinate 25,112 of JAFJYI010000469.1, forward strand.
TCGGAAAAAGAAGGAAGATAATGAAAAGGACACTTTGTTTCTAACATGGGAGGTAAAACCGAAGCGACAACGAAGGTCCAACCTTGAGAAGAATAGTCACTTTTTTGTTCTTATCCGAATAAGGTAAAAGCTCCTTTTTTTACGTATGTTCTTAAGCGTATTCTGCGAATTTCTGTTGTTGGATTTACACGAGGACAATGTTTTGTTTGTTTCCTTTTGTCGGAAAAAGAAAGACGATAATGAAAAGGACAAGAGGCAATCGGATATGGAAACCAAAGTGACAAAAATGGCGGTGTTTTTAGGACCGTCGATTTACTAACTAAAGTCTTCGTTCTTTTATTTTAGGTTTTTTAGTCGCCATTATCCGTCCTTCATAGTTGCCTTGTTTATTGCTTTCGAGGTTCAGATAATGGGATAAAGTACTAAACTCGCACGAGAACAAAATTTAAAAATATTTTATTTACTAAATACCCGACTTTTAGGACCGTATATTGCTTTAGTGTCCGCTCCTAAAAAGCTTAAAAGATACATGAACTTTTAGGTCGGACGTATTATAAAAGGTCGGTCTTAAAAGTCCCCCGCTTAACTTTTAGGACCGTATGTTGTTATTTGTGTGATCTTAAAAGTAATTCACCTTTAAATACTCCTTTTCGAGACAAATTAAATGGTTAGGGTTGAAGACAACCGAGGTTCGGCGTTCGCTCAAGCTAGGTCCTTCTTTATCATCGTTTTTACCTTTCCATGTGTAGAGGCAGCATTATCGGTGTCCCTTTTATTTTGTCTTTTGTCTTTTTGTCGGAAAAAGAAGGAAGATAATGAAAAGGACACTTTGTTTCTCACATGGGGAGGTAAAACCGACATCAACGAAGGTCCAACCTTGAGAAGAATAGTCACTTTGTTTGTTCTTGTCCGAATAAGGTAAAAGCTCCTTTTTTTTGTATGTTCTTAACTGTATTCTGCGAATTTTCTGTTGTTGGATTTACACGAGGACATTGTTTTGTTTGTTTCCTTTTTGTCGGAAAAAGGAAGACGATAATGAAAAGGACAAGGGGCAATCGGATATGGAAACCAAAGATGACAAAAATGGCAGTGTTTTTAGGACCGTCGATTTACTAACTAAAGTCTTCGTTCTTTTATTTTAGGTTTTTTAGTCTGCCATTATCCGTCCTTCATAGTTGCCTTGTTTATTGCTTTCCAGGTTCAGATAAAGTACTAAACTCGCACGAGAACAAAATTTAAAAATATTTTATTTACTAATTTTTTTACGCTGCCCTATAGGGGCAGCGATCACAAAAAAAAAAGCAAAATAAAAAAGCAACAAAAAAAAACTAATCCCTCTCGTAGTCGGAAAGGGAGGGGGCGTCGGAGTCGTCGGAGTTGTCGGAGTCGTCAGAGTCGTCTTGGCGGGATCGTAGTTCACGTCATTGGCGTGGAGTACCATGTTCGGCTTGTTGTTCATGGTATGAGCAAGCTGAACCAATTGGCCCAAACGTCGATCGATTTGATCGACGCGGGCCCCGATGGCACCAACCGCTTCACGGTCGGATTTGGAGGAGGCGGTGGCGGGTGGGGCGAGGTTGAAGAGGAGGAGGAGGGAAACGGAGGACTGGGGGAGCAGCCATTACGGTGGGGGCTGAGGTTGAAGAGGAGGAGGATGAAACGGAGGACTGGGGGAGAAGAATGTGAAGAAAGTACGGTAACAACGAGTTTAAATAGAGAACCCATCACGAACAATGTGAAACGCCGAAAGCTTTAACGAGGAGACGCATTGTTCATCGGAATACGAGGAGACGCCTAGTTGGGAAGTTTATCGGGCCAGAAGAGACTCGCATCATTCATTTGAACAGTGTGTAAGTACGGGTAAATGATAAAAGGTCGGTCTTAAAGGTAAGACTTTTAGGACTGGACTTATTATAAAAGATCGGTCTTAAAAAATTAAATAATAGAATTTTATACCGCATACCTATAAGTAGGGTTAATGATAAAAGGTCGGTCTTAAAATAAAATGAATTGGAAAAATATTAAATAATGGAATTTTATACCGCGTACCTATAACTCCTTATTAATTCCTCACTACCTCGTTAACTCCAAACTACGTACGTGGCTATCGAGAACAGACTCTCCCTCTATTAATTAACTCCTCATACCCTCTCGCCCTAACTTGCTCAAACCATGGTTAGATTCAAGAGAACCACTCGTAGGGGTGCTCTTAGTCGTGATGCTCGTGCCTTCCGTCGATCGTTATACGGTGCGCCTCCTCCATCGAGAGTCCGTCTATTGTGAGAAGAGTCTCGGGTCGTTGGACCCATTGTTATTTCTTCGGATGATGAAGAGGTTCCCGCTCCCCCTCTCCAACCTCTTGGCCCCACCGCGACTACTACGGCCCCTCTCCTCTTTCCTCTAATGAAGCATTGTGGGTGATTCGAGTAAGGCAAAACTTGCCGATCTCCGTGGGAAATTAATGTTGTTCACGCCGAAATCGCCAAGGCTTTGGAGGATAATAAGCTTTAGGAGATGTTTAGTCGATTCTTGTTTTTGATAATTTTCTGTTTGTTTTTGTTTTGTATTTTTTCTTGTGTACGTGCATATGCAAGTAATATATGTAATTAAAGAAACTCCAGTTTTCCTTTAATTTTTATTCATTCGATTCTTTGCGCTCGCCAAATCCTTTTTTAGAAATCACAAAAAGAATTTTAGGACCAGGAGTATTATAAAACGGCGGTCTTAAAAAGTTGTATATATAGAACCGTCTCCTTTTAATGAACTAGGTTTAATTGTCTCAATTTAGGTCCGGAGGATTATAAAAGTCGGTCTTAATAAAATCCCAAATATAAAACATGTCTCGCTCGTCGCGCGGAATATTAAATTTCCCTCTCGAACTTCTCTTGTCGCGCCTAAAGTGTTACTCGGGTTCGTCGCCACTTCATTTGGTTCGCGTTGCTCTCTCGACAATCACTTTCTGGTTCCTTAGCTAAACGTCTATAGACCAAGCTGTAAGAGGTGTTTCGGTTATATAACTTTATGATTTTCTGCTCATCGTTCTGGGTTTTTCTGGGTTGAGCGAAATCGATCAAATGTTCTTGTGGGTTTACGTGTTGTTAATGGATATTGTATTTTGAAGATTATAATTGCATTTTAGACCTACCCAACGACCAATAAATGTTTTTAGGTACTCTTTCGTGCCTGCAACATCAACGTTCGTGGCGGGAGAAGAAAGACTAAGCAAACGCATTTGAATTTATATGATACGGGTGAGTCCACAAGACCTTCACGCGATGCATTTAATTTCCTCGTCATGCATTTATTTTGGTTCTTGGATTCTCTGCGATACATTTATGACCAAAAGTTATTCTTCGTTCTTGCATTTAATGAGCAAGTTTATCCAAAAAAAAAGGAAAAAAAAGACATAACCGACATTTGAGCATATATATGTATGTTAAATCTTTCCGTCTATATATATAGGAATTCTACTATGGATCACAGTTGGATAAATGCTAAACGGACGAGTGTTGAATATCGAGAATGGGGTGAGAGACTTTATAAAATTTGCTAAACAAAATGCCCATGCCGAGGGTGGGAAGTTTTATTGCCCTTGTGTAAAATGTTTGAATGAGGCGACTAAGTCCCGAAGTTATACACACATTTAATTTGTGAAGGAATTTGTAAGACTTATACGGTATGGGTATGGCATGGTGAAAAAATACCAAGTGGGTCTCAACATAGGGAAGTGGCCTTTGATGATAATGACACGGATATGGATGATCACATAGAGGACATTATCCGTGATGTAGGAGAAGAGGCTTTTCATCAATCACATGCATATGGTAATATGTGCGGTGATGCGAGACCCCTCTATACCATGGGTGTAAAAAATACCAATTGTTGAATCGTATTGAAATTGGTAAGCTTGAAGGCACGTCATGGATGGAGCGACAAGAGTTTTTCGAAATGCTTGAGGCTTTTAAGGACATGCTTCGGATGATAATGTGTTGCCGCATCGATACTATGATGCTAAGAAAATACTTTGTCCTTTGGGGATGGAGTACAAAAAGATCCATGCATGCCCGAATGATTGCGTGTTGTATAGAAAAGAGTTTGAAGAGGAGCGAGTTGTCCGAAATGTGAAACCCCAAGGTACAAGTCAAATAAGGGGCGCAAAAGTGTTGTGGTATCTTCCAATCATACCAAGGTTCAAGCGGTTGTTTGCGAATGAAAATGATGCAAAAAATTTGAGGTGGCATGCAGATGAGAGGATTTCTAATGGAAAGCTTCGACATCCGCCGATTCTTCTCAATGGAAGAAAATCGATCAATTATTTCCGAACTTGGCGAAGAACCTAGGAACCTTAGGCTTGCCCTTAGCACGGATGGCATGAATCCATATGGAAGCCTTAGCAGCATACATAGTTCATGGCCTGTACTACGATTATTTACAACTTATCTCCAATGTTATGCATGAAACGAAAGTACATCATGTTGTCTATGTTGATTTCGGGACCGAAACAACCAGGAAATGACATTGATGTTTACCTTGACCCTTGATCGAAGACTTGAAGGACTTGTGGGTAGAAGGTGTTGATGTTTTTGACTCTTTCAAGAAGGAGGTGTTTAAAATGCGAGCCATGATATTTTGTACTATAAACGACTTCCCAAAGATATGGGAACTTGTCGAGGGTATAGTGTAAAAGGCCATAAAGCATGTCCGGTTTGTGAAGAAGGCACACGCTAGCATCAACTTCAACATGGAAGAAAGACGGTTTATCTTGGACATAGGAGATTTCTTAGACGGGGCCACCCATATCGTCGATTGAAGAAAGCCTTTTTGGTGGCCAAGAGTATGAAGATGCTCCGGTGGCATTGACGGGGAGCAAGTTTATGAAAAGGTGAAAAATATCAATGTCGTATTCGGTAAGGCGCAAAGAGTAGAAAAGAAACAAATATATGGAAAAAGAGATCTGTATTCTTCGATCTTCCATATTGGCGCAATCTTGATGTGAGACACGAGTATTGATGTCATGCATGTGGAGAAAAACGTATGTGATAGTATTGTCGGCACGCTTCTCAACATACAAGGTAGTTCCAAGGATGGTGTGAAGGCAAGATTGGATCGATAGCAATGGGAATACGCGAAGAGTTACATCCAAGGCCAGATGGGAAGAGAACTTATTGTCCCCGGCTTCTCATACTTTGTCTAAGGATGAGAAACGAAGTTTTGTGAGTGTTTACATGGCACAAAAGTTCCCACGGGGTATTCTTCAAATTTGAAGAGGCTTGTATCGATGAAGGACTTGAAATTAGTAGGCCAAAAGTCTCATGATTGTCATGTCTTGATGCAACAGCTACTCCCAATAGCTATTCGAGGCATCGCCGAATATGATCTTCGGGTCGTTTTGACTAGACTTTGTGTCTTCTTCAATGCGCTTTGTGGTAAAGTTTTGAGATTGAAAAGTTGGATGAATTGGAGAATGAAGGATATCTTATCTTGTGCCACCTTGAGAAGCTTTTTGTTCCTACATTTTTTGACATCATGGTTCATCTAATTGTTCATCTAGTGAGGGAGATAAAGATGTGCGGCCCTATCCATTTACGGTGGATGTACCCAATTGAAAGATCTATGAAATTCCTAAAAGGGTACGTGAAGAACGCATGCTTATACGAGCCCGAAGCATCGATTGTTCGAAATATGTTTGAAGAAGCCATGGAATTTTGTCAAGATTATTTGGCCAAAGTAAGACATATTGGGCTTCCAAAGCGTCGGCATGCTTTGATGGGGGTAGACGAGGGCTTCCGTAAAGAGTGTGGATCGATGAATTGTCACTAGTCCACTTGTACATCTTGAATAACGTCGATGAAGTTCAAGCCGCATAGCTGCACATAAAGCGGTAACGTAAGGAAAGAAAATCATCGAATGACCGAACAAAGGTTGATTAGGGAGCATAACAGAACTTTTGAAAGCTGGTTCAAACAAAAGGTCGAGGGAGAGGAATGTGTTTCGATACAATCAAATGGTTAGCGAGGTGGTCCGAGGTTGATGTCATAAGTTGGAATTCGTATGTGATCAATGGTTATACATTTTACACGAAGTCCCTAAATGATACGAGCACACGATCGAACAGTGGTGTTATGTTAGAGGCTGAATCTATGCACTTCTCCGAGTTCGAAAGACAAGAGCCCTTTATTGGCGGTCATGCCATATTATGGGGTTATTGAAGAGATTTGGGAGGTGGACTATGTGAAAATTAGATTTCCCATTTTCAAATGCAAGTGGGTTAATGTCAATAATGGTGTTCGGATCGATCGGCTAGGATTTACATTAGTCGATGTCAATGGTAGAAGTTTTGGAGATGAACCTTTTATTATGGCGAGACCAGGCAAAACAAGTGTTCTATATCACCGATCAAGAAAATAAAATGTGGTCCGTAGCTCTCCAAGGAAAGAGGGTCATTGATATTGATGAGGAAATGAATTCAAATTATGGTATTTCGAGAGTACTCCTTTTTCAAGGGGTCTACCTAGGACATGAACGAAGAAGATGAAGCGGATAATGAACCCGGCATAAGAAGTGATCATCAAGAAGGGATATGGGAAGATATCACTTTATAAAAGAGTCAATTCATAAGGTAATATTCATATGCAGATTTCTTTGAAGACTTTAAGGCTTTAACTATATATATTATATTCATTCTATCTATGTTCATAGTTAATGTCATGACTATGAATTTTGTTCTTGTTTTATTTTTGTGGCGGGATCCGATCCAAAGGGGCATGTTATATAAGAAGATGTTACGTTGTTGGGTGGGGGAATCGAGATGAAGGCATGGTGAATATTATTTTGGGCGCATGTATGTTGTACTTGTAACTTATTGTATTTGTAAGTAAGTTATCTTATTGTATGAATTATATTAATTTAGGTGTTGTAGTCATAGTAATCATTAATTAAGAGGCCAAATAGCTCATGGTGAATAATATTTGTATTCTTTTTCCAATTCAATTTATTCAAATAATTGTTCATAGCTTGTAGCTTAAAGTATCGAATTTTATGTCTTTGGATTGGGTGGTGGATTTGTGTATATATATAATCGGGAAGAACGCGGGGAAAAATTCGGGAAAATTTAGACCTAGGGAAATAATAAGACGGTCTTAAATGTTCACTTGTTAAGACCGGATGTAATTATATGACCGGTCTTAAAGGTCAGGACGACTTTTGATTTTTGATATTTTAAGATGGTCTTTTAAGACCGGTAAATTTAGACGTTCGGTCTTAAATCAAAATATTTAAGACCGGATGTTTTTATCATCCACTCTTGAAAGTCGGTCCTTTAAGACCGTGTGTAATTAGTCGTGTGGTCTTAGAAGCCGCTATTTTTCAGACCGTATGTGTCTTGTCCGGTCTTATAATTACGATCTTTTAAGAGCGACCTATTTTTTGGCCGGTCTTAAAAGTTGAGCATTAGGATCGAACAAAAAATATTTCGGCTCCATTTAGTACAACTTTTTAAGACCCAAGTTTTTAAATGTCCGGTCTTAAAAGAGTTTCTTTAAGACCGGTTCGTGTCCGGTCTTAAATGGTAGACTTTTAATACCGCATTTGGAACAAGACTCGGTCGCATATCCGGTCTTACAACCCCTCTTTTGTCCGGTCTTAAAAGCCTTTTTTGCACTAGTGCCGGTTCCGCGTGGGAGCATATAATTTCATCAAGAGTCAAACCATATTTTAGTGTATTTTGTGTGTCCGTTGAGAGATAGTCTTTTTATCGAAATGACTTAAGCCAATAGTAAAACTGTATGTGTTCCCTGGAGTTGCTCCTGATATAAAAATTGAAGAAAAGAAGGTTGTTTGTTTGATGGGGCATATCGGAGAGGAGATTGAAAAACTTGATGGTTGGAACAAGAAATTGAGAAACTTTGCACATTAAATAGTTAGATATTGAATTAAGTGTATATAAAATGTGAGGCATGTCTTATAAGTCATCTTGATAATAATAATAATAATAATAATAAAGTCAGCCTCAGCCTACATATATATCTAAAATTCAATATATCAGAGCAGTTCAACCTGTGGGACAGAAGGGGGGGGAAGAAGAAGAATATTATGGACCTGATGCCTCTAAAGCAAAAAACAAAAGAAGCAGGAACTCAACAGTATCTATTAGCTTAAGTTATTTTGATAGAAAAACTGTCTCAAATATCTAAAATTCAACAAAAATGAAAGATAAATTTCTTGCGGCATAAGTATCTCCTTAAATTAAAAATAATGAATAAATCAGCGAAATTAAACTCAATTTCAATTAGCTAGGAGCCTAGGAGACACTGTCTCTTCAATTATTAATGAACAAATTAAAGTATTAAACTAACAAAACAATTAATACATGGATCAAAAGTGGAGAGACCTGCTGAAAACCTTCTAAGTGATTGGGTATGGTGGAGGATCCTGAACTTGACGACGACGTATTGATCATTATTACTAATCTTGGAATTGATGCCAAGAATGGGATTGATGAGCTTCTTGAGAACACTGTGGAACCGAGGCCTGGAACGACGTCGTCATAGTGGTTGCTTCCCCTGCGTTGTTGGAGCTGATTCTGGTTCTGATGAGAGGCACAATCTCCGAGTCTGCATGGGCCGGTTCAGGTACGCCTCGAACCACATCCTCTCGAACCGGTCCAACAGATCGCTCTCTTCATCACAGAATGGTGTCTTCAGTCCAACCATTGGAGGGTGCTTCAGCTGGTTGCTTCCAATCGGGGCGGAACTTGGAGGAAAAGTTTGGGGGGGCCAAATAGTGGTGGGGGGATTCGGGGGTTCGGGGGCGCAAATTTTTTTTTTTTAAGGAAAGTTTTAAATGCATTAAAAATGAAAAGAATAAAAAAATATTCATGAAATCAAGTCAATTAACTTCATCTACAAGTATAGTGTAGAATGGGTAAAAGCATGGTAAGGGATATACCACAAAAGTAAATTTCAGCGATAAGCTAAAAATTTCAGGTAATTAGAATGAAATATAGAAAAGAATGATAAGATTAACATAAATCATACAAGACCCTACATGGAACAAAGATTGAATTACACTACAAAAATGTTCCTATAATTAGGACCATGAGAAGGGAGTATTACACTACGTTGGGGGGCCAAAAAAAAAAAAAAAGAAGAAGAAGAAGTTGGGAGCCAAAAAGTTATATTCACTATGTTGGGGGGGCCAAAGTTGTATTATTACACAAAAAAATAAAAAGAAATAAAAAGTCCTATTAAAAAAATTTAAACAATTTTTTTTTTTTGGGGGGCCATGGCCCCCCCTTGTCATGCCTATGTTCCGTCTCTGCTTCCAATTATGTATCGTCTTCATATCATTTATGCATAACGAAACTTGATGGCTTTTGCAGAGGTAGATGAACAGAGATTACGACATTTAGGTAGGGTAGTTAATAAGGGCTACCAACCTTGCCACCAAATACAGTGGAAACTCAAGTTAATTGTCGTATAATATGGATAAATTAAGAAAGTTAGTTATGTTAGTTTGATGTAACAAATATATATCTTAGTTTTCGTAAAATACCACGTTTAATCAAATAGAATCTCCTCAACGATACTTTGACGAAAAAATTACTCCCTCCGGCCCTTAATATTGAGGGAGCATCAATAGGGTCTCCTCCTTGATTATTATTGAGGACAAGTATCAATAAGTGTAAATTAGAAAAATGTTGACAAATATGAAAACTATTTTTTATATATTTAGGACTAAGATCAACTCTTTAAATATATCTTATATTAAAGACCAGAGGGAGTATAAATTTAAGAGTCAAAATGGATTAAAGTCTTATATTTAAGACTAAATTAAATCCCCAATTAGTTACTACCTTCAGTCCTAATTATAAGAACATTTTTATAGTACAATTCACACTACAAAAGCGTTCTTATAATTAGGACCGAAGGAGTATTATATTAAGGATAGTAGGTACTATTTAACAAATTGGAAAACCATTATATTCTAGAAGTACATATAGTATTTCTTCAATTTTTATTTGGATGCCTTTACGTTTTTATATATTATGGGCAAAAATGGTGTTTTTTTTTTTTTTTTTTTATTATAATTTTTTAAAGAATAATATTCTGAGTTGAAAAGAAACAGGGTAATTTTTAGAGCCTCCCCCAAAAAATATATATATAGATATATATATATATTATGTTTTGCAATCGCATATTTGAAGATTGCAGGAAAAGTATCCCTAGGAATGTAGTGATATACCAAAACAGAGGACAATCAGCTTGAGCACGTGACCAAGTGTGAGTATCGTGTTATGTAGTGAAATCGAAGGATAATTAAATCAGTGTACACAGTAGGGGTGTTCATGATGCCCAACGCCCTTTCCGGCGTCCACCCGCGCCATGAAAAATCGTCCTACCCAACCCAAGGAAAAGTAGCCCAAATTGGGCAGGGCATTTTTGTGGGCAGGGCTAGGCATCGGGCATGGTATGCCGCCTTGCCCATTTGGCCATGTTTGAGTAGTTATCATATTTTTTTTGTTTTTTAATAGAATAAAAAAAGTATTATATATTTTTATTTTTATTTTAATATGGTATTATATATTTTTGCAAAATCATATATAACTTAAGAAATATGATTGTCTTTTTAATTTCAAGACTTAAGTTGTAGACTTATATTTGAATATTCTAAAGTGTAGAATTATGTATTTCATTTGAATTTTGCAATATTGTTTATTATGTATAATCGAAGATGTTTTTTTCCACATAGGGTATCGCCGCTTGGGCGGGTAGGGTCGTCCACTTGACCCATTATTGCCCTGCCCAAAAATTTTAGGGTTTCTATCGGGTAGGACCGGGCACTGGGCTTTATTTTACAGCTCAATGATCTTTTGGGCAGGGCATCGGGCAAGGGTCTCGCCCTGCTCAGCCCTACCCATGAGCACCCCTAGTACACAGGGGAATGACAATTGGATAACATCATAAGGGACCATCAACTTGTCCATGATTTGGGCATTTGGAATTAATGTTTGAAAAATAAATGTACAAAAAAATGAATTTTATGTAGAAAGAAAAAATTGGATCTTGAGTAGTTTTTTCTAAGGGTAAAATATTCTAACCACCTTTATATTTTGTCTTAATTACATAGACTCTCTTCTATTTTGAAAACTCATATAAACCTCCCTTTAAATAAAAATCATGTTACACAAACCTCCCTTAGATTTTTAAGATTCAATTTTTATCCATCCAACTGTTAGTTGACCACTAACTTTGACTTATTAACACTTTTTTCTTAACCAAAATACCCTTATTTAACATAAGAATTATTTAAACATTTATATTGACTCAAAACATTATACAACCAAGAAATAATTCTAATATGTTTTTTTTTTCAAAATATCTTCTATATTATAAAATTTATTAATTTTATTATATTATAAAATTTTATAATTTTAATTTTTCATCATATTTGTTTGAGATTATAAAGGGTAATTTCGTCAATAAAAATTATTATAATTAGAAAATATATTTTTGGAATCATTTTAAAATATTTTTGGCGGGGTTAAAGTTTTGAAAATAGAGGGAGGTCTATATAATTAAAGTAAAACGGGGTGATCAAGGTATTTTGCTTTTTTTTTAAACACCTTTGGTGATCGATTTGAGTTATCAAAATGTCAATCTATTTTAAAGTCCCATATTTGAGACTCGGAGCTAAGTCTCGTATGTTCATATGAACCATTAAGATTGATTTTGGATGCTCCAAATTCAATTTAAATTTTATTTTATGTTTTAAAAATAAAATAAAATTACGAGCCGAATAATCATGCGACTTTTATTGTCAAGACATGACACACATGGATGACCTTATTTTGAATGTGAATAACGACTCGCTTCGTCCCCTATTTTCCTCATTATTCTTGACTGTACTTGAAGTTTGTGGGGGTAGGAGAGTTCCATCGTTTATTTCTGAAGATCATTATCTTTTGTCTTCGCTTATATAAGTGTTTGGAAGACGAATTATTTTGAGTGTTACATGACAGTTATTTCTTAAGATCTATAATTTTTATCACTAAATAAATTACGATTATTAGCTACTTTTGTGTTTTCACACATTCCGCCTTGCAATACATGACGATACACATAATTAACCGTTATGTTTAAGCGTTATATATTTTTGTGCAACCTCCGTCTCGACATACATGATGTTTATTAGATGGAATCATTATATATTAGGCATTATAAATGCCCAAATCTGTAATAGTGTTCCTTTCCTGACGTCCGTCTTTGGTATAATGTCATTCGCACACATATTTTTCTCTCATGAATTTTACCCACAAGGTGTCCCTCCGATGAATGAGACCCCATACAAGCTTCATCCATGAAAGCCTCATTATATTCGGCTTCTTTACCCGTCGTGGATCCAGACCCCCTTCCTCCCTCTTACTACAAACATCCTCCCATGCCACTAGATGTGGCTTTCTGGTTTGACTACTGCTGCCACAGAATATCTATCTTTTAAAATTTTTTTTATTTGATCAAGAGTATAATCCCCTTAAAGAATTAAAGGGTTTCGTCTCTCCTAATAAATACGCTTCTCATGATTTCAAACCATTGAACTGATCAAGAAAATATTCAAATAATTAAAAGCGGATACATAAAAGCAAACAAATAATCATAAATATCTATTTATTATCGGTAGTTTATTATTGGCTACTATAGCATAATCTTTTTATTATATTGCTATGAAAGGAAATTGAGATGATGGAACAATTACGAAAAAATTTAATGATCGTGTGAAAACTCGACCCAGCTTGGGGTTCAATCCAATGAACTAGTTCTCTAACTGGTCCAATCAAGAGTTTTAAAAAGAAAATAGCAACATATTATATTTGTGCTTTATTAACTCTTGTTTATTGGATTATAAATGGTTTATAATGAATATTCTATCTACCTGTAAATAAATACCCTTTTTATTGAAGTATTACTCTTTTTCAGAGTTATATTTGAATATATCTTTATATTTTAATTAAATAATATTATTTTAAATGACGGGTCTGACTTCTAATTGACCCCAATTTAAACCACTAGTCCTTGAACAATTGTTCCAGTTTTCTATATCTTAAAAAACACTAAAAAAGTATGCCTGGTTTTTCGTACCACTATATTATATTGTTGAACATCTAGAAACCATATATAGATGGATCGAACTATTTAAATAGGGTTTCATACCTAATTACATAAATGAATTAAATTAAAAGGGTTAATATCATTATTAGTCCTTACACTTTAATCAAATTTTTGTTTTGGTCCATGTAGTTTTATTTCAAATTGTTGGTTTTGATCCTTATAGTTTCATAAAAACTTGATCTGAGTTAAAATATATGGATAAAAAACAAAATTCTTTAAAAGTATAGAGATCATTCAAATTTTATGAAACTATAAGGACTGAAACCAATTATTTGAAACTGCAAGGACTAAAACTAAAATTCGATAAAACTATAAGGACTGACAATGATATTAATTCAAATTAAAAATTAATTTATTATCCAATATCGCATTTATTTTGAGATTGTTAATTGAGGTGAAAGAATTGTTCAAAAAAAAAATTTGAGGTGAAAGAAAGGAATATGGTGGTTTAAATTCCTAATATATGGAACATACAAAGTTTCCTAAAAATGATTACACCTTCCTTTAATGGGCTGAGCAATTTAATTAGGGTTTCCTACCTGATTAAAAATCTAAATTAAATTATAATTTAATTTATTATTCAATGTTAGATTTATGAGATTGTTAATTGATGGACAAAAAGAATATGTTATTTGCCTAAAATGTATAATAGCCTAAGTTTCCTAAGATATGACTCATGAGTAGCTGCTGCTTCCTAGAATATCATCCATTAACCCTATAAATAGGTTGATTATCCCTCCATTTTAGCTAAATTATATAAACCTCATCTCTATTTTGAAAATGTATACTCCCTTGAAATTAAAATTCATGTTACAGAAACCTCCCTTGCATATTTGGTCTTTCATTTCCGTTCACCTAACCATTAATTAACTGTTAAGTTGATTATTAAACACTTGCTTTAATTTGACCAAAATACCCCTTTTTTAACAAATGAACAAACATTTATATTTTCCTAAAAATAAATTTTTACACAAAAAAATAAATACGTGTATGTTCAAAATTTCCGATATATTATAAAATTTATTAATTTTTATTATATTATAAAATTTTAAATTTTTTATCATATTTATTGAAACCTGTTTATTTAGTATTATTTTAAATGACGTACTAAAAACATATTTATATCCTTCTCTTTTTGCCATGACACCATGATTGAAAATATATTTGAAAGGCATATTCTTATTCACCATATGTTATTAATAATGTAAATTTGAGACATTATATGACTTCTATTAATTTTAAAGTTTAATTTCTTAAATACATTTTGTGCATAAACATTTATAAATCAAGGATTTTTCGTTTAATCTAATTTAATTTGAATCAAAAATGAAAAATAATAGAAATAAGGAAACAAAGATAATATCTTTTTTTGGGAGCGAATGATCCGAACGGATCGCAAAACGCAAAATGGTTGGAAAAGTCCGAGAGGCATAACGGGAATATTTAAACGTTCGGAAATCCAAAAAATAATTTAATAAAAAATTATTTTTTAATCCAAAAATTAATTTAATAAAAAATTAATATCTTATTTCACACGACCGACCGAACCGAGCCGGACAGCGGCGCGCGCGTGTGTGGTGGACTAAGGGTCACCTATGTCCTCACCCCTCCGCAAAAGTGGGTTGGCTCAAGGGCCCAATTAGTAGGAGCCAAGTTGGGGCTTATATACCCTCCAACTTCTTCTCTCCTAAGCAATGTGGGACTATTCTCTCACACACATTCCTTCTTCTTTTTTTCCTCTTCTTTTCCATCTTTCTTCTTATTCATAACCCATGGGATTTTCTCCTAAAATTCCAACATAAAAAATATACATACATTTTTCTCTTTCTTCACATAACCACTTGTTACATCAAATATTTTCTTAGTGAGGGACTTCCATTATTGCTTTAATCACTTCAAATAACTCTCTATATCTTCCTACAGATTTGAAGTAAGTAATTATTTTCATAAACTCAAAATAGAGTTCACCGAAGTATACAAAATTCCCTTGGTTAATTGATGTCTAACATTTTGTTTGATTTGGTTTTATTCTGCAGTGTATGATCGATCTTTCCAAAACCGCCTTTTCAGCTAATGTATCTTCACTATATGATTTGAGGCATCTAATAAAAGTATAAGCGATCGAGTGATGATCCATAATTACCAAGTGATACAGATTTGATCAAGTTGTTGAAAAGTTTGCTTAATTTGGTGCCGAAACGGAGACTATAACGTTATACTCGCGATTAATGCACAAAGAAAATGAGCACCTTGGAGGCATAACTTTTCTTTCCTTTCTGGAGCACGAAGTGCTTGATTCATCAGTTTATGTTACCTATGGTCTACTACTACTAAATCTCTCTGTCATTTTCTCAAACGTTTGGCGTGCATCTTGAAGCATGTACGTTTTCTGGAATTCTCTACAAAATTTTCTAATCCATTCAAATCAAACGCCCAATTTTTATTGTTATATGAGGATAAAAACCTAATCCTATTTACAAGATTTTTTATATTTTTTGCCAGAACGTCCTTCATTTTCGGTTCCATGCGGGAGCAGCTAATTTCATCAAGCATCGAACCATATTTTTGGTGTATTTTATATGTGTCAGTTGAGATAGTCTTTCTATCAAAATGACTCAAGTCAATAGTGAAACTATATGTGTTTATTGGAGTTGCTCACGATATGAAAATTGAAGAAAAGAGGGTTGTTCACTTGTTTCTTTGATGGAGCATATCGGAGAGGAGATTTGAAAAACTTGATGAGATGGAACAAGAAATTGAGGAATTTCGCACATTGAATAGTTAGATATTAAATTAGCACTACAAAAAAACTGTAATTGTTTAGTAGCGGTCAATTTAAATCGGTTAAAAAGAAAAAACCACTACAAATGTCATATTTTGTAGCGGTTATAGCCAAAACCGCTACATATTTGCAACGAGACAACTCTCGTTAAGACGCCCGCTGGTTAGGGAGCAAATTTTGTAGTGGTTATAATAAATTTAACAGCCACAAAATTTCGTGCCAAAGTTGCCCCAAACTCTCAATCCCTTGCAGTGTGCATAGAGAGGGTCTCATGGCAACACTGAAGTTTCTTTGGTAAGTCTACAGTGTGAGAGGATTAGTTATCGCTACTAGAGGTGGATAACCTAGGCCTACCTAAAAAATAAGCAAATCAGCAATGTTTGCCCCCCTCAATTTTCTGGAAACGATTTTAAAGAATTCAAATGTTTTCTTTGGAGAAATACTAAAAAATCAAATTATTCCCTTCAAAAGAATATGATTTATTATTTAAAAAAAAAAGGTTTTCTTTTGGTTAACCAAACATTTATTTGAACTTTTTTAATTTTTGGAAAAATTTCAATTAAATCCGGGTGAAATACCAAAATCCAAATTACTGCCTACACTTTTAAAAAATTTATAATCAGACCAAGAGGTCTAATTAAGAATATTTAAATGTTGTTAAAAGACCATCAATGGCCTTCTACACTTAAAGAGGAAAACTCAAAGACCATATTCAAAGTATTAAAATTATAATTTAATTAAAATATTCAAATTTTGTTTATTACATAAAAAATATTCAATTTTAACCTGTCGAGTTTTATTAAAATGTCTCACTATTCATTTTTCTCATTGAAAAAGGACAAATTGGGGATAATCCCCTTTGAGAAATTAATTAGGGAATAGGAACTAGAAAAAAGTAAATTCTTGAGGTCTTTTAGTAAAAATAAGCAATATAAACTAACCACGGCACCCTTGACGAAATAAGGATTTACCTTTTCCACTCATCAATTCCCTGACTACCATTCACTCCCTCATCGTCTCCTTCATCTTTCCAACTTAACCCTTCTCAAACTCCAATCCCCTATAAGCAAACTCCAACAACGAATAATGGTGACTCCAGCAACCAATGACGGTGACCTCCATCTTGTAACACCATATTAGATCTAGAGAGCTTGTCTGCCATTTCGGCACCTGCCTTCTTCACTCAATCTCTGTTGTCGCTCCTTAACTCGGCTGAAAACAAAAAATCAAATTTCAAAAAGAAATATAATAGATCTTGTAGTAGTAGCAAGTCATGAAAAATTTGGTGATGGAGGGAGACAAAGAAAGAGATGAAGGTGAACCATGGTAGATTAGCATAATAGAAGGAGAACCACGAATTGCAATTGACCTTCCATGAATTACAAAGGACCTTTCGTGAATTGCAACTGAGCTTCCATGGTATGAAAATTAAGTTAAAATGCAAGTGACCTTTAAATCCATGAATTGCAAATGTTCTTCCCTTATTTATTTTGTATTCTTCAAAGAGATAGGATATTGTCACTACCATTTTTTGTCACTGTCAATATCACTATCACATTTTCACCATTAGATCAGAATCTCAATAGGAGAGAGAAATGATAAAGGTAGATGAGATTGATCTAACGATGAAAAAGTGGTAGTGATATTGGTAGTAACAAAAAATGATAGTGACATATCCTATCCCTTCTTCAAATGACTAAAAGCATATTTCTATTTTATTTTTGTCATGACACCTTGATTGAAAATATATTCGAAAGGCATATTTTTATTAACCTTATGTTATTAATAATGTAAATTTGAGACATTATATGACTCATATTAATTTTAAATTTTAATTATTTTAAATACATTTTTTGCAAAAACATTTATAAATTAAATAAATTTTCATTTAAGTTAATTTAATTTGAATCAAAAATGAAAAATAATAGAAATAAGGAAACAAAGATAATATCTTTTTTGGGTGGATTATCACTAAGAATAAAAAAAAAAATGAAACCTCAAGATTAAGGAAAAAGAAGTTAACAGATCAAGATTAAAGGAATTTTCAAGTATCTTTTACGGATTTACCAAGATTCTCATTTAATATAAGATTTTTGCAAATCAATCTCCACATAAAACGCCATCAAACGACTTTGGCGGGGAAGAGAATTAAGGGGCTCTGAAATATTCTTTCACTCTCGCCAAAACAAATAAAATAGGAACGATCATCTTTGAGATAGTATTTCATAAACCAGGTATATACAATCATCTCTTGTTCATGTTTCAATTCATCTTTTCATGTGTCTTATATTGTCATCGTTTTCATTTGAAGTGTTGTTTTCTCTTACCGTCCTTAATATAAGATCTAAGATCCAGTTCTTCGTGCCATACGAACTAGATCTAATATTAAGACCGTGAGGAAGTATAATCGCTGAGATGATATGTGTGTGTAGTCAAAATAGGCAAAGCCGATGATTTGCAACGGTACATGATACGACTACTTCATCGTGAATGTATCTGGGTAGCCGTGAGAACATGGGAAACTTCCTCCTATTTTGTAGCTTACTGTTATTCTTTTCCTATTTAGCAGTTTGTTTGTTGTTATTATTATTATTCATTTTGCTCAATTAATGTCTGCTCAAGTATCCTAGTTTCTAGCCATGTATTGCTACGTGGCCTTAGTGGTCTTAGTGGAATCCTAAGTTAGTGTTAGTGGTGTCAGTCGCTTTGCAGCTCCTATTTAAGGAGAATGATTTGTTTAATGAAAAGACAAGAAAGATCAGTTTGTTTAATTCAGTTTAATTTAGTTAATTCCCTAAGCTTTGGCCCTTTTTGCCTAAAAGGTCCTATCAGTACATATCCATCACGACTATTCAAACCTAGCTAGTAGCATGAACTTTTTCACAAATGATGATGAAGATTCTTTGAGCAATGTGAAATTTATATCTGTTTGAAATACTCTTCATTCTCGTCACACTTAATTCACAACCTATATAAAACATTTATTTTGGTGGTTTACTGTTGGCAACTAGCACAGAATCTTTCTTCATTGCTCAATATAACATATTTGGGGTTGATTTTGATTTTTCACATTTGTCATTCTTTTATTAATTTATCCCTATTGGTGCTCTCTCAACAATAATTAAGGTGAGCATTTTAAAAAATACATGTCATATTAACTAATTTAACTAACTTTCTTGGCCTAATCAAATTAGGTATATATGTCTTGTATTAAGGAGCTGAGGAATTATCTCAACAGCTTACATTTTCTCTTATATACATGTAACACCTATAAACAAGGCTTCTGATATTTCAAATCTGATATGATTGCTAGGATCAAGAATATTTAGAAAGAAATTGAAGAGATGGAAGCAACAAAAGACTGTAAAGTTACTGATAACCATATAAACAATAATATGGAGCTGGAAGATCTGCCTGATCATCTCATCCACAAGATCATGCACTTCCTTCCTTATGAGGAAGCAGCTAAGTTCAGTGTTTTATCCAAATCCTGGTATTCTTCTTGGCTTTCATTCCCAACCCTAAACTTCAGGTACAAATCAACTTCAGCACAGGATGTTTCATATGAATATCAGATCTTCTTCAACATTGTCCAGAAAACCCTCCGACTTCGTGGCCCTTACATTAAGGGTTCTTTGCACAACCTAAGCATGTATCATTACCGTCACAGATCCAATGTTTATCCAAAGGTGTTTGATGTATTACTAAACTTTGCCATCGAAAACAATGTCAAAGAGCTGAATATTACAGAGTCGAATAATCACTGCAAGTTTTATTTTCAAGACATGGATGACTTTATTTTGAATGTGAATAGTGACTCGCTTCGTCCCCTATTTTCCTCACAATTCCTGACTGTACTAAAGTTTGTTGGGGTAGGAGTTCCATCGTTTGATGCTTTCATAGCATGCCCAAAGTTGGAAGAACTACTATTCAAGACATGTGGTGGTTTTCAAACTATAAATGTTTCATCCTCATTGTCACTGAAGAAAGTTGCAGTAGAATGTTGTAGAGGGTTGAAAGGAATTCAGATATTAGACGGAAAAAGTTTGCACAGTTTCATGTTTGAGGGTCATAGATTTGAAAAGCACCAACCCTGTACATTGGATATCTCAGATTGTCCAGCTCTTAGGGTTTTGAAACTTATCGAAGCAACAACCCTAACAGACCAGTGGTTAAACCGGACAGTCCTGGGCTTACGTTATTTAGAAGAGCTAAAAATATGGTATTGCCATATGCTGGAGAAGGTGGAATTTGAGAACTACAACCTTAAGAAGCTAGACTTGTATTGTCTTTTCAAACTGAAGGAAGTAGTTGTTGATGTTCCCAACTTACTTGAGTTCTACTACGACTACAATTCGATGTCACTGCCGATCTCAAATTTACCAGCCAAATGCATTGTAAACATCAAATTGATATATATTCAATGGATATCAACTATTGTCTCATTCAAGTCCTTCAATAGTTACTTTAATCACGTCAAAGAACTCTCTCTATCTTGCGTGGAATTTGAGGTACGTAATTATTTTCACAAACCTAAAATAGAGCTCAGCAAACTTTATATATATATAGTTCCTTTCTTAAAGAGTTATTTGATTTCTGGCATTCCTTTTGTTTGGTTTGGTTTATCTTGCAGAGTTATTTGATTTCTGGCATTCCTTTTGTTTGGTTTGGTTTATCTTGCAGGATATGATCTTTCCAAAGGAATCTCTGCGATATAATTTATATCCACTATATGAGTTGAGGCATCTAAAATTAGAATCACTTCTTGCTTTTTCAATACCAAGTGGTCGAACTTTGACCAGAGTGTTGAAAAGTTTGTTTCATTTGGTGCCGAAACCCTCGACGATGACATTATACACCCAATGCACAGAGAAAGTAAGCACCTTGAAGGTATGTTTCCTTGATCTTTTACTCATCAACTATGTTCACATATATGTTTGATTTGTATTTACCCCACTTTCTTTCTTTGTAACGTCTGATATATATTTATATATATACTGCTTTGTTCTTGTTGGTGGAGAATTATTCGGTTGTCCTATGACTAAGTGCTACATATATCTTATTTTTAATAGCAGCCACTGAAGTGGATATTTGAAAATATTGCAGTTTGAATATGGTAAGAAAGTGGAGAAGGTGGGAGAGTGCTGTAGTAAGGCTCCCAGAAAAAGCTGGAGACATTATGAAGTGGAGATTGAATTTGAAGGCTTTGATGAATATGAGAGAGAGTATTTGAAGAAGTTCTTTGCTCGCAAATTGAGTTGTTATGGGACTTACACAGATAGCTAAATATATGATTCTAGAATTGATGAAAAACTTAAACCATCTTCCCCGTTATATTTTGAGGTTTGTAGAAGAAGCAATTTGAGGATGAGTCTTATAGTAAAGGTAAAGGTTGTTGACATGTGACTAAAAGATCATGGGTTTAAATTCATTTACAGGGGTAAGACTGTGTACATCTAATCTTTTACAGACCCTATAAAAGCAATTTGCAAATTGTTTTTATTATTATTATGCATTATTCAACCAAGTAAGGATGAGTGGCTCTAATCTCATTCCATTTAAATAACCCAAGTAACAAAGTGGTATAGCTTATATAATTGAGTGTCCTTTGTGAGGGATTTGATGTATCGAGTGACGAGTGCTTATGTGGAAAGAAGAAATTCGAAAAAGAATCTCTTAGGAATATGCAATATTGCGATAAAAATTACGATTTTCTTAACTTTCCACAGCCATACATGTTTTTGATAAGTGTTAAGGGACAATTTTCCCCCGTAAGTTTTCACTAAGAGGCAAATTTGCCCCAAACATTTTTTTTGGGAGCAACTTTGCTTCGAAAATATATAAAAGGGTGCAATTTTTTTTCGTGGCCATCATCCCAATTAACTTGTCCAGCTTCTCATTCAAAAAGCAAACAAAAGAGATAAGTTCCTTCAAACACTGGTGGCCCTTACATTAAGGGTTCTTTGCACAACCTAAGCATGTATCATTACCGTCACAGATCCAATGTTTATCCAAAGGTGTTTGATGCATTACTAAACTTCGCCATCGAAAACAATGTCAAAGAGCTGAATATTACAGAGTCGAATAATCACTGCGAGTTTTATTTTCAAGACATGGATGACTTTATTTTGAATGTGAATAGTGACTCGCTTCGTCCCCTATTTTCCTCACAATTCCAGACTGTACTAAAGTTTGTTGGGGTAGGAGTTCCATCGGTTGATGCTTTCATAGCATGCCCAAAGTTGGAAGAACTACTATTCAAGACATGTGATGGTTTTCAAACTATAAATGTTTCATCCTCATTGTCACTGAAGAAAGTTGCAGTAGAATGTTGTAGAGGGTTGAAAGGAATTCAGATATTAGACTGAAAAAGTTTGCACAGTTTCATGTTTGAGGGTCATAGATTTGAAAAGCACCAACCCTGTACATTGGATATCTCAGATTGTCCAGCTCTTTAGGTTTTGAAACTTATCGAAGCAACGACCCTAACAGACAGGTGGTTAAACCGGACAGTCCTGGGCTTACGTTATTTAGAAGAGCTAAAAATATGGTATTGCCATTATGCTGGAGAACGTGGAATTTGAGAACTACAACCTTAAGAAGCTAGACTTGTATTGTGTTTTCAAACTGAAGGAAGTAGTTGTTGATGTTCCCAACTTTCTTGAGTTCTACTACGACTACACTTCGATGTCATTGCCGATCTCAAATTTACCAGCCAAATGCATTGTAAACATCAAATTTCTATGTGAGCCTCCATGGATATCAACTATTTGTTAGATTTTTGTGTAATCCCATGGGTTATGAATAAGAAGTCGCGTCGGTTCGCTACTGCCGGTCGTGTCGGTTCGCCGACGGGACTCCATCCGATTGTTTCATTGTCTATAAATAGACGTGCGTGTGGCAGAAAAATAATCTCGTTTTTCTAATACTACGCTCCCATACATTTGGTTTAATGCATTTTGCTATAAGTCACTTCCGTTTGATTTTGAAATCGGACTCGTTGGATTCGCTTGGGCTTGATTGAGAGAGCCATCTTTACGAAGACGAATAATCCGCTCTATCCGGGAGACAATTGCTCATCATCCTTGGGCATCCATATAGAGGGAGCAAAATTGTCTTAAGGACACAACGAAAGTTGGGCATGGATTTCTTCAGAGTTCATTATCATATTCGGCATTCTTGTAAGTTTTTACTGGTTTTCTTCTTTGTACAGTAATATTGTATGTTTACAGATTATGCATATTAATTACACATATCCTTATCTTAGTGATATTTTTATATTGAGAGTATTTTCTATAACAATTTTAAGACATATTTTGAATCTGTGTTATTTGTGAATCACTATGATTTTGCATGATCATAAGATGCACACACACAACAAAATATATATATATATATATATATATGATATATGCGTTTTGATTAGAGTGTTAATATTATAATAATTTGTTTCCACTTATGAGATGTGTGGTTGAGGCTCTTCCCATGATAATTTTCTGCCTCTGAAAAATCCATAAACATGATTTTGCGATTTGTTTTCCCTATTTATTTCTATGTGATTTTTTTTTTTCTCTAAAGTTTTCGTTGCTTGTTGTGTTTTGGCATGCTTCTGGAACGAGAATATGTATAATTATATATATATGCGCTTCTGGAATGTTAATGAGTTCGAAACTGCCTTTTTTATATGTTTCAATCTTGATGCCAGTGAATGTTATATTCTTCATCTCTATGAAACCCTTGAAACCAGTTGATCGGACTACCAAAATAATGTGGTTGAAGCTTTTGAGATTGGGTTCAACCAAGGTTATGATTTTAGGCTATAAAAATCATTTAGGAAGTGAAAATTCGAAGGATTAGAGTCCTAAACGACTGTAAAACAATTTTGTTATGCCTCAACGTAGTGCATATCGGCGCCCAATGAAACCATCAGTTGGGTCATTGGAAAACAATGTTTTTTGGAAGAAATTTTGTTAGGAGAATGTAGAGGAGAAACATACGATTCCAATAAGATAAAACAATGATGAGTTGGGTTCGTTTAAATTCACGGACCCGCAATTTGCCATTATTCGCTCTAATCTCATTCATTTCTCCGTTCGAAGATAAGGTTGAAGATGATACCCCAATCTGAAATAACCCTTTTGTAACCCTTTTGTAACATTTAGACATTCAATTTCATAACTCATCATAACTGCAAGGTTTTATTTTTCTGATATTGTTTTGTAAGTGGAAGTTGGTGATCGATTTTAATAATCCAACATTAGGCCTATTTCTGGAATATGAACCACAAAAAGAAAATACAAATTAAACCAATCACAAGAATTCATCATGAATAATGAAGTTTATTATCAATGCGCAGTTTACTTGTTATAACTAATTATAAAACAAATGTGCCATTTTTTTAAATCATTGTCCAATTATATCCAAATATTATGGATAAAAAAAATCCAGAAATATGTGTTGTCATGTACGTCCTATATCTGGTCCGTTTTGTTAGAGAATTTACATGTATTGTATAAAGTTGTGGAATAAAAGCTTGTTTTATTAATTATAACTCATGAATGATACAGGTGATTAATTAAAGGTGTAAAAGATGAATTTGGTTGTATTAAGATTATTTAAATTCTTGATTGTGGCTTAGAGAGGCAAGGATGTTGTCTGCCTATTAATTATACCATGAGAAATAACTATCATTACTTATAGTATAATGAAGTTGGCAATAAAACAAATAAATTAATCTAAAAGTAACTGAGTTATAAGTTAAGGGCCAAACTTGCTTGTTCTCATGTTAGAGAGATACCTAGGAGGTATTTGATTGTGCTTATTCAAGGTTGGAAATTATTGATGAATAACTTAATGAACATAAGGTAGGTGGATGGATGGTTTATAAATTCTGTAAACAGATTATGATTTTATTTGAAACTAAATTAAAATGTTGATGAAGTAAATGGTGATAGAATGAAGAATCTTATTGAATAAGATATTATATGTTGAAAGCATATGTAAGTTATAATTGAAATAACTACTAAAAAAATCAGTTTTTGCAACGGAAAAAATCCATCACAAAAAAGGTATTTTCCATCACAAAATTCGTTTGCAACGGATTTCGTCAAACTAAACTCTAAACCCTAAACTCTAAACCAATTCCGTCAAAATTATTTTTTTAAAGAAAAAAATTTATTAAATTTGCGATGGAAATCCAATTTCATCACAAAATTATTTTTTAAAAAAATATTAAATTTGCGACGGAATCAATTAAAATCGCAAACTTTACTATTTTGCGATGGAATTTAAATTGTCGCAAATACCCCTAAAGTTGCAATTGAAAGGATTAAATTAAATCATTTGTTTTCTAGTAGTGTAATAATACTTTGTGTTATGGATATTAGGAGAGTTAGGAGTGATTAAGTCGATAAATAGGAGAAATGGCATATTACGGGCATAACGGTACGTGAATAGCGTCCCATTATCATTTTTATAAATGATATTTTATGCTATAATTTTATTAAATTAAACCATCTAGTTGGGTCAATTGCTTATTGTTATTTATATGTTTAAATGAAATGATGATTTTATTTGGTTAAAAACATTTTATGGTTTATGAATTTTTATGCAAAGAATTGATTTTGGAAGATGGTCTTATATTTAAAATTTTGTTACTATTATATGGAAAGAATTTCGATTGATAGAATTGGAGAATCTTTTGACTTTTGAGGAGAAACATACGATTCCAATAAGTAAGTTTCTTGTTATTTTGTTCTATTGAGGTCTTACGGAAATATGAGGTTTGAGAATTATGGTTTAAATTAATTATGTTAAATCAAAGGTTTTACTACATACTTGGAATTATTTAAGATTAACGATATTTTATATAGTTTCACTTATGTTTATGATTGTCATACTATTATGATTCAAAGTTATATCTCGTTTAAATTACATTCATTAATATTTCATTCAATTTTGCGGAAAAAAATTTGTCCTCATATGGCATTGGACCTTCTATGAACGGTAAAAGATTGTCATCGCTAACCAAACTTGAAGATATATTTTGGATGAGTGAATGGTTAAGTTTTCATATATGTATTAACATCCGTAGTTTAGATGCTCCACGTAGTCTATAGGTAGGGTCCATATCTTTCCTTGTAACATAGAATATATGTATATATGTATATGAGTATTTAATATCGGTTTATAAGTTTAAGGCTTAAGGAATGTGATTCCGCTCATATTCCATGCTGGTCACCCCTTAGTTTTCAGGGCGTGACTTGTTAATTGCATAATCAACCACAATATTAACTTAGAAAATGCTAGCAAAAATACTTTAGGGAGAATTATTAATTTTTAACTTCATCTCCCTCCTCCGATGATGAGAATAAGGATGAGGATGAGGACAAGGAAGAGGAAGAGGAGGATGAATAGGGTGATGAGGACAACAGTGGTGGTAACAATTCATCCTCCTCTTTCTTGTCCTCATCCTCATCATCAAAAGAGGGACATAAAAGCCAAGTCAGAGTATTAACATCAGTGTAGGGAAGGGGAAAGGTTTCAAACCATCACGGCGTTTATTGTTTCATGACCGTTTGTTCTTAACAAACGTCATTCTTGTGAGACAAAATATGATAGTTACTAATTACCACCATTATTTATTTGCTTCGAATTATATTAAGTGATAGGTTTTACTTAATAATCATTACGTATCTCAATCTGCGATGATCCTAACTCATCGTCTTCGTCGTCAACCCGGCACCTCGGCCCTTCTACCAATCCATCTATTGCCAAAATGACGAGATAGCACCAGAGAAAAGAGTACTAGGGAAGGGTCTTGTTGTCAAAAAGGAGGTCTAAAGAAAATTACGAGAGAGGGGAAGATGTAAATGGAACAAGAAAAGACAAATTGTGAGATCTAAAAAAGTTACAATTTGTTAGATTTTTGGACATTCATGGTTATGATTTCATTTGTTGCCACCAACAAGCTTTCATCGGTGGCGGTGGCGGTGAGGAGTTCCACTAGGATCTTAACCCGATAAAAAAAAAAGTAATAAGAATCACAAGGAATATAGTTGAGTTTAAATAGATGTCTAACATATTGTGAAGGGTTATGAGTTTTGGCTTTTGAAGGTCTAACGAGATTATGAAGGGTTATGATGAGTTATGAAATTGAATGTCTAAATGTTACAAAAGGTTTACGAAAAAGTTAAATTACAGTTGTTTCTGAAGACTATTATGTTTTGTTTTCGCTTATATAAGAGTTTGGAAAACGAATTGTTTTAAGTGTTACATGACAGTTGTTTCTTAAGATCTGTCATTTTTTTCACTAAATAAATGACGATTATTAACTACAACCGTTACTTTTGTGGTTTCACGAATTCCACCTTGCAATACATGACAATATGCATAATTAACCGTTATATTTTAGCGTTATATATACTTGCGCGACCTTCGTCTCAACATATATGATGTTTATTAGTTGTAATAGTTATGTATTAGGCATTATGAACGCTCAAATCTGTAATAGTGTTCCTTTCCTAACGTCAATCTTTGATATAACGTCATTCCCACACATATTTTTCTCTCATGAATTTTACCCACAAGGCGTCCCTCCGATGAATGAGACCCCATCCAAGCTTCATTATGAAAGCCTCATTATATTTGGCTTCTTTGCCCCTCGTAGATCAAGACCCCCTTCCTCCCTCTTACTACAAATGCCCTCTTGCCACTAGATGTGGCTTTCTAGTTTGACTACCGCTGCCCCAAAATATCTATCTTTTAAGATTTTTTTATTTGATCAAGAGTATAATTCCTTTCAAGAATTAAAGGATTTCGTCTCTCCCAATAAGTACGCTTCTCATAATTTCAAACCATTGAACTAATCAAGAAAATATTCAAATAATTAAAAGCAGATGCATAAAGCAAACAAATAATCATAAATATCTATTTAGCAGAATCTTTTTGTTATATTGCTATAAAAGGAAATTGAGATGATGGAACAATTACGTAAAAAATTAATGATGGTGTGAAAACTTGATCCGGCTTGGGGTTCAAAACAATGAACTAATTCTCTAACCGGTCAATCAAGAGTTTTAAAAAGGAAAAAAAAATAGCAAAATATTATATTTGTGCTTTATTAACTCTTGTTTATTGGATTATATATGGTTTATAATGAATATTCTATCTACTTGTAAATAAATACCCTTTTTATTGAAGTATTACTCTTTTTCAGAGTTATATATGAATAATTCTTTATATTTTAATTAAATACTATTATTTTAAATGACTGGTTTGACCTCTAATTGATCCCAATTTAAACCACTAGTCCTTGAACAATTGTTTTAGGTTTTAGGTACCTTACGAAACTAAAAAAGTATGTACATTGTTGAACATCATAGACACCATAGATGGATCGATCTATTTAATTAATTAAATTAAAGGGTTAATATCATTATTAGTCCTTCGGTTTAATCGAATTTTTGTTTTGGTCCATGTAGTTTCATTTCAAATTGTTGGTTTTGGTCTTTATAGTTTCATAAAAATTTGATCTGAGTTAAAATATATGGATAAAAAACAAAATTCTTTAAAAATAAAAAGATCATTCAAATTTTATGAAACTATAAGGATTGAAACCAATTATTTGAAACAAAAGAACTAAAACTAAAATTCGATAAAACTATAAGGACTAACAATGATATTAATTCAAATTAAAAATTAATTTATTATACAATATCACATTTATTTTGAGATTGTTAATTGAGGTGAAAGAAAGGAATATGGTGTTTTAATTTCCTAATATATGGAACATACAAAGTTTCCTAAAAATGATTACACCTTCCTTTAAAGGGCTAAGCAATTTGATTAGGGTTTTCTACATACCTAATTAAATATATAAATTAAATTATAATTTAATTTATTATTCAATGTTAGATTTATGAGATTGTTAATTGATGGACAATAAAAGAATATGTTATTTGCCTAAAATGTATAATAGCCTAAGTTTCCTAAGATATGACTCATATGGGTAATTGCAGCTTCCTAGAATATCATTCATTAATGGGATAAGGGTCTTAAATGCTATGGAAGTTTTCGCTCAGGAGCACTGGTAAGACGAAAGTTTTCGCTCAGGAGCATTGGTAGGACGGAAGTTTTTTTTGGGCAAAAAATGCCATGGAAGTTCACAAAACATAGTAATTTTGCCTCTTTGTTAATTTTGACCGTTAAATTTAACTGAGTACAAACGTGAAATGCCACCTCATCACACGTGGCATGCCACCTCATCAATTATAAATATCATTTTTGCCACAAAAATTTTCAATGAGGAGCAATTTTGCCCCGGAAGTTTACAAAACGTAGCAATTTTGCTCTTCTTTCCCCCAATATTAAATTTGACTATTAAATCAGTCAAAGACCACACATGTCATGCCTTGAAAAGGTCAAACTGAGAGTTAGAGAAGGAGATCCTTGAGATGTTAAGCTCAAGGTGGCCAGAATTTATGAAGTCGAACTGGTCAAAGAGACTGAAAGGTCTGTCGCAAAACCCAGAGGAAGCATCACTTATAATCTAAGCAAATGATCAGTCTATACAAGCGTAAATATTATCACTATTGATTTGTTTTGCTGAACTAATTTTTAGAACAATTCATTTCTCATTTTGCGTTTCATTTGCTTAGATCATAAGTGATGCTTCCTCTGGATTTTGCGACAGACTTTTCAGTCCCTTTGACCAGTTCGGCTTCACAAATTATGGCCACCTTGAGCTCAACATCTCAAGGATCTCATTCTCTGACTCCAAATTTGATTTTTCAAGGCATCACTTATGTGTGGTCTTTAACTGATTTAATAGTCAAATTTAATATTTGGGGAAAGAAGGGCAAAATTGCTACATTTTGTAAACTTCCGGAGCAAAATTGTTCCTCAGTGAAAACTTCTAAGGCAAAAATGATACTTAACTAATTTGATTGATGAGGTGGCATGCCACGTGTGCACTCAGTTAAACTTAACGGTCAAAATTAACGGAGAGGCAAAATTGCTACGTTTTGTGAACTTCCGTGGCATTTTTTGTCCCAAAAAACTTCTGTCTTACCAGTGCTCCTGAGCGAAAACTTTCATGGCATTTAGACCCTTATCCCTTCATTAACCCTATAAATAGGCGTCTCCTTATCATCTCTTCCTCCATCTATTTTTCTCTCTAGTGTAGTGCATCCTGCTTCTCCTCCTCTTTTATTTGCTAATACTTAAAAACAAGGGTTAAGCTACACATTGGCCAACGAAGTGTTACGCAAAGAGCACTTGGCACAAAAATATTTTAGAGGGACTAAAAATATAAATGAACAATTGAAAGTGAAAAAAAATACCAATGAACAATTTAAAATAGGAAAATAACACAATGCCGTTAATTTCAACTTAACGTTGTTGGTCAATATGTCGTTGGTCGACGGATCTATCTCGAATTCAAGCTCATCCGCAGTGGTCATGGAGGATGAGGAAGAACAAGCTATTGGCGTTGTCACCGGCGCCACCAACACAGTCTTTCCTCGGTCCCACTTGGTAGAAAATCAAAATGGAAGGGAAATAAAATTAAAGAACAAACAAGCTTCTACGTTCCGAGGAAGAAGAAAATGAATAGTGAAGTCGCTCTACATTTGGGATCTTTCCAACGTTCAACGTAGCTTCTAGAAAAAAGTTGTGCCTCTGTTCCACTTTCGCTCTCCCTCTCCGAAAACGATTGATGATGATGAATTGTGGCTCTGATTCTCACTCTTGATCTGAAGCACGAAGGTGGAAAGGAGGAAGAAAGGATGTCATCGGCAACGATAGTGATGAAGACGAGAGTCACCAGGAATGGAAGTAACACTTCGTTGTCCAATTTACACCTTTATTGGTATTTTTTCCCATTTTTAATTGTTCATTTGTATTTTTTGTCCCTCTAAAACATTTTTGTGTCAGGTGCTCTTGCATAACACTTTGTTGACCAATATGCACCTTAACCCTCAAAACAATAATATGGAGATGCAAGAGCTGCCTCATTATCGCACCCACCAAATCTAAAACTTATTGTGAGTTACATGGTTTTTTGTAGTACTTAAAATTGAGGTTTGTTGACAAAGCATGTATAAATGTCTCACAAATTATTCTTTACTCGTCAACCAAGTTATGATGAGTTGCTGTAAAATTATAGACTAGGGGTAATAATCGAAGCCTGAGACAAGTAAATGGATTTACATAACGGAGTTTACTTCAACAAACAGCACCTGGCTTCACTGCATAACCAAACAGATTGGAGTGACCAAACAATCTTCCTTGTGCATGGAGCTCCTTGATCAATTCATCAAAACACAGTCCACTGGGAATTCTTCCCTTTTCATCCATCAAAACCAAAGTTGACACTGCTTCTTCTGTCCTTCCTCCAGCACAAAGTGCTTGAATCATCAGTTCATGTGCCCTTTGGTCTACTACTAGTATTGAATCTCTCTTGGTCATTTTCTCAAACGCCTAGCGTGCATCTTCAAGCATACCTTTTTCTTTCCTTAATTCTCTACACAACCTTCAATGGAGAGTTGGTAATGACGCTAATATTCCTCTTAACCACCCTCTTTGGTGGCCGATGCATCAAGGTTCTGTTCCTTTGATAAATTATCATCATGATCAGACATTATACTGCATACTTATACGGAATTTACAGCTTTTAAATACAATGTATTCTCCTGAGGTCTGGTCTGGACAGTAAATTCAACAGGAATTTATTGTGTTCGGGATGGTTTCTTCATTTGTTTAGAGAATTTACTTTCAGAATTTAGAAATACTAATCCTTTCCTGGAAGTTTCTTTGGTCTATCTCTCTTCCATATAGAAATCTTCTCACGATCTGGAAGCTTATTCACAAGGTAATTCCTACTTCGGATGTCCTGACTAGACATCACTTAATGTCTTCTGGTTTATGTCCATTTGGATGTCTGAAGAATAAAATATTGAGCACTTGTTCTTTCTCTGCCCATATGTCAGGATGTTTAACGATCAAATTATCTGTGAATGTTTTCTCAGAATTTGTTGATTGGTTAAAAAGTTCTTTGCTTCTTCTGCATAAGAATGGACATACCCAGCTAATCCATGAAATTATCTTGATTATTAACACAATTTGGATGAAGAGGAACTTGGCGGTACACAATGGAAATAACACTCAGTCATGTGATAGGCTATTACAGAAATCAAAAATTCTACAATTTTCACGGCTCTCCTCTTCTCACAGGAACAAACCTCTCCAGCTTCTCCTTGTGACTTTGAATATCCATATGCTTAAATGATTGGAGTGTAATGGTAATCAAAGTTAAGAAAAGGGGGACTATTGAATGTCATGGTTTGGTTTGTTTCAATAGGTCACCAGTTCATCGACTTTTTGGATCAGAAGATTTGCAGATCCTCAAGCTTTCTGTCTTATGTGCTGTCGATCTGCTTTATAATGAATTCTGAAGTCAGGCAATTTTATTTGGTCCAGCATACAAATGCTATATTTACTTAACCAAGTTCAATGATACAAGAAGTAAAAGGATTTACATACCGGGGTTTACCTCAACAAACGCACCTCGCTTCACTGCATAACCAAACAGATTGGAGTGAGCAAACAATCTTCCTTGTGCGTTGAGCTCCTTGATCAATTCATCAAAACACAGTCCACTGGGAATTCTTCCCTTTTCATACATCAAATCCAAAGTTGACACTGCTTCTTCTATCCTTCCTCGAGCACAAAGTGCTTGAATCATCAGTTCATGTGTCTTCTGGTCTTCTGCTAGTACTGAATCTCTCTTGGTCATTTTCTCAAACACCTCCCGTGCATCTTCAAGCATACTTTTTTCTTTCTGTGATTCTCTACACAACCTCCTCAACAAAGTCCCCATCATCCTCAATTCCACTTCAAACCCAAATCTCTCCATTTCCTTATAGATCTTCAAAGCTTCCCTAATCTCATTCCATTTCAATAGCCCATGTAACAAAGTGGCATAGCTTATATAATCAGGAAAGCAGTTTTTCTTCTTCATCAGATTCAGAACAGATATACCCTCCAATGGCCTCCCTTCCCTAGAATACCCTTGAAACAGAGTGTTGAAAGTGATTACATTTGGTTTTAGACCCATCAACTCCTCAGCTTCTTTCAGTAATTCCCTGGCTTCATCTGATCTGCCCACTTTACACAAGCCATCCATTACAGCAGTATATGAGTAAATATCAGGCTTCAAAGGGATCTTCTTCATCTTCTTCATGTTCATCAACATCTCATACGCTTCTTCCACGTTCCCCACGTAACAGAGTCCCTTTAACAAACAGTTGTATGTTTGAACTGTGGGTTTTGTCCCGATTCGGTTCATGAGATTGAAAATTTTTAAAGCCTTCTTCGTCCTTCCCCTTTTGCACAAGGAGTTTATGAGAATCGTGAGTGTCTCAACATCTGGCTTAAATCCATTTTCCAACATTGAATTTAGAACTCGTTCAGCTTCATCAAGATCAATTTTCCTATTTTTACTGTCGGAGCATAAAAACCTAATCCTATTTACTAAACTTTTTTCCAGAACGTCCTTCATTTCGGGTTCGATGCTTGAGCAGCTAATTTCATCAAGAGTCAAACCGTACTTGGGTGTGCTTTCTTTAGATGTATCCAGCGATAATTGCTTACCTGCTCGGATAGTGATACTGTGTCCATTGTAGCTGCTTCTGATATTGACATTGAAGAACAGGGGGCTGTTTGACGGAGCAGATCGGAGAGGAGATTGAAAAACTTGAGAGGGAACAAGAAATTGAGAAGCCATAAGTGGAAAGAATCAAAGAAGGAGGAATTCGAAGATGAATTTCTGAAAGAATATGCAATTAATAGTGCAATAAAAATAACGATTTTTTTAACGTGTTTTTTATAAATATAAAAGCAGATACAAACAATAATTCCTCTAATTAATATTTAATAATAATGAATAAATCAGCAAACTCAATTTACAATTACATTATGCTCACCGCAAAATATTGAACAAATGAGCAATACATGCATTAAAAAAATTATTTAAATTTACTTTATGATTTGTGTCAATCTATTAAATTAATATCATTTCAGTACATTTTTCTATAGTTTCCTAGGTTTCTTAGTGATTTTTCACATATTTAGTGATATAAATGATAGGAAAATGTGTATGAGCTAAAACTATGGGCTTTTGGGTGGATAGTAAATATTTTGCCCCATTTCATCAATCTTCGTTTTCATAAATCCTCTTGTTTTATTAGGATATTGAAACATGTCATCTGGATTACATTTGAAGGCATTTGAAGAAAAAACCAAATGTCTAAGAAATTGGAAAGGTGTTTAAGAAGTCAAGACTCTATGGAAAGATAAGAAGGGAAGAACTAAAAAATAAAGTATGTTTTAGCCTCAGATAACACTTTTTTTTTTTTTTTTTTTTTTTTTTTTTTTGCCCCAGACATAGACAAGACAGAGAATTATTGGTCTCAGCCAAAGAAAGTCTTGGCTACGGATTGGTAGGCACAACATGGCTGTGAGATACTGCAAGGTAGGCATATCATACTTAGATCAAGCAGTTAACCTCTATAATTGAGATTGTTAGGCACAACATGGCTGTGAGATACTGCAAGGTACTTAGTGTAACATCCCAATTTTTGAAAGCGTTTCCACGGTATCATGATCAGAGTAAAGCATCGGAAGTAAATAGTATTTAAAAAGTAAGCGATAAATCCTTTGTAATGTATGTGATCGGCCTTAATGGCGGGTACAAAAATTTCAAATATCATAAGTACAAACAAAAGGTCTATCTCCGGCTCCTAGATCTGCTTGCTTACCCTTGTCTCCGGTCCTGTTTACTCCGGATCCCGGAGCTATGGTAAGAGCGAGGTTCAATACCCATTGAACCTCGTGTAATGTTAACCTCATGTTCAAGTACAATTATGTATGACGATATTCATGATACCACATAGTAAAATCCACATATACCAAGTAATAACACACCATATACACCGCATATGAATGTCACTACGTCACCGCACTATTCACGGTGCCACGATGTACGGTCGTGTCCTCGGCGCTAGGAAAACTTAACGGCGTTATCATGACTATAACCCGTATAAAGCTGTATGTGCACTGATCAATAACTTTTGAAAACAGAATCTCAGTTCAAAAACACATCTCATCACATATAGGTATACAATGAACATCGAGTTAGTGTTACGATGACGCGTCCGTACCTTCGTCGGCGTTTGTCGGTACGTTTGACGTCGAACCGTGACCGCGTTGATCCTATAATGGTAATACCGTATTTATTAATTTGTAAGTAATATCCTAAGAGATATTTTGGTCCCTAATGACCATTTTGCCCTTACAACTTTTATTTTTCACTTTATTCCCTCAAAATTCGTACAACAACGCTGGTATAAATCTGGGCAGCATTTTGTCTAACTTTGAAAAATCATAATTAATTCTACAAAAATCGAAACGAGGATCCATAAAATTCCTTGGAATCCTTAGGATGTCTAGTTTCATTTAAAAATAACCACTTCTACCCAGATCACACAGATCATTCCCAGGTTTAAAGTGTTGAACCTCTGCCCAGAATTTTTCCAGAATTTCGTAGCCTAACTTTGAGGAATTTTAACTCTCTGTACAAAAATCATTTTGACATGTTCTTGACATATTTAAAAATCCCTATATGTCTAATTTAACCATGAATTTTCTCAGAATTTTGGGATCATCATTTCAACATGAAATCCTGGCGTTTTCATGGCTGACTTCAGAATTTCCGAAACCGATGAAATTTCGCGAACTTCGTTACTTTCATGATCTCTCCCAGAAATTTTGCCATAACCTCTACTTCATCAATTTTTCGAGATAAAGGCAATTTTAACTATAAAAACATCTATATAAAATTATCCTAGCATATTTAGGATCTAAGCTATCTCTAACTAAGAATTTAAAAGCTAAAACTTAAAGAACTTAAAGCTAGAACTAGAAAACTTACCAAGAACTTTGCTCCTTCTTTCTTCAAGGCTCTCACTCTCACTTTCTCTCTATGTTTCAGCTTGTAAGCTTTGTGAATTGGTGAGAAAATATGAAGAGCAAAGCCCCCTATTTATAGCAAAAGGCTATGGCATTTGTGTAATTGTCTTGCTAGCTTTCATTGGTGGATTCCAAATGAAGTTTAAATTGTGACAACTTCTTGACTTCCTTTTTAAGTTAGAATTTCCTACCTCTTCCATTCCACTAGATAGAATAACTAGATAAAAATTCATTTGGGGACCTTAATGAAGTTTGATTCAAATTTTCTTTTTGGTTTTGAACTCTTGAGATTTTTGGCTTTAATTAGAGACCTCAATCTCTCATTTTCTCAATTGGAAAATTCTTAAAAGTTGAGAAAATAGCTTTGGTTATGGTCAAATTGAAGCTTGAATTTTGCTTGTTAATAATCACTTCTTATCTTTGATTGATGGTTAGTGGATTTCAAGATACAATTTATTTTGTATAGATTTCCCTTTGATTAAATCTTGAATTAATCCCATTGATTATCTTAATCATCTTATGTGTAATCACTTCATTGGCTAATGGCTTGACTTTCTCCTTGATTTTTCCTCTCACCACCTTATCCTCTCTATGCAAGTGGCCAATTTGATTTTTAGCAACTCTTTCTCTCTCTCCCAAGTGCCAAAACAGACCCCCCTCCCCTTTGTTCAGTTTTAGTTGCATTTTTATGCTCTAATTGATTGCATGTGGGGGTTATCTAATTGGTTGTTTGCCTAGTTACATGGATTAGGCTTTATAAGAATTAATTAGGGCCTTTAGATAATCTTTATGAAATTAATTCTTGACCTTTAGATCTTGTTGCAATTGTTGACTTTTTCAACTCTTGATTAATTCTTGATTAACAACTTAATTATAAGCTTAATCATCTCTTGATTGTTATATTATTGGTTCAAGAAGTGTTTTATGATTGCTAACAATTCATTTAATGCTAAATCTTACTCCCTTATTAGCTCTTGACATTTGATTAGGCTAATACACCTTTAATCAATGGCTATTTTAATATAAATTGCTGAATAATTACCTAAATATTCCATTAGGGTAGTTTTAATTGCTCATTAATTATTAAAAATTGCCCTTAATTGTTTCAAGTGTTTTGGTAATTTTTTATGGTCTTTTATCAATTAGACATGAGCTATTTATTAATTATAAGGTGTTAGAAAGTTTAATCTCTCAATAAATTATGAGAATAGGTATTTAAGGCTCTTTAATCAATTATGAAACCTTGGACAATTTTCTTAATTTAGTGAAGGTTTGGTTGGTCTTTAATTGTCATTAATTTCTCTAAATATACTTAAGTATTTTCATCTCCATATGAACCATAATTTAAATATGGTATTTGTTGCATTTATGGTATTTTATGATGCCAAATATAGTTTATGAACCTATTGGCTATTCTAATTCTAGGAAAAATTGCCTAGAAAATAAAATAAACATGTCTCAAAATTTTGAGACCACATACTCACCTATTTAAATAGGCTTTAATTATCAAAAATATTGTATTTAAGATAAATGGAAATTTTGGGTATTACATTTCTCCCGTTGAATAAAATTTCGCCCTCGAAATTTGCCCTATACTAACTAGACTTTGAACCATAGATTCTAGAAATGTACCCTATTAGAATGTTTTCACATCTAAGCTGCTTCTCTCGGTGATCGAGAATTCACTTGACTTAATTACGAAGGTATTTGTCATGTCGTACTTTAACACAACAAAAATGTTTCCGTGGCGCCTACATACGGTGGCCACTTAAAACACCTCATACTCTATGTCACGATTGCGGTCTGATTGGTATAATTGAGAAACACGGGAAGTGTTATGGAGATTAATCGGGTTCGGGGTAACGTTATCGGTAAGTGGACCGGTTCACGTTTAACTAAAATTTTCGGATGGTCTTACGTAACGTGGACTAAATTTTCTCCTCGAAGCCTTCTCCCTTTTGTCGTCGTAGCTCTTCCGTCCGCATTGTGCTGCTAGAAGTTGTCTTTTGAATAAAACGATTTGTTCGGAGGTCTAGTCAATCAGATCGGCCCAAGCGATTACCGCTCGGATCACGATGAATCGACACGTTCGCCCTTGACGTTCCATCGTATAAACTCGTAAAACTTTGTAGACATCTAGTCTATTTCCTTACTATGCATGCTTACTTAGCATGCACTCTAATATTCAAATAATAATTTTATTCATTTCTGTACTTAAGTACAGTATTCAAACATAGGACCTCTCGTCCTTCCTCATCGTGCTTGGTTACGCAGGCCTTACCGCCTGACCCATTCAGCCTCTCGGCTTAACACATATTGGCCTTCCGGCTCAATTCATTATCACAATACTAGGGACCTTAGCCCTACTACCCGGTATAGTAAATATTTTAATAGACTCGGGATGTACTTGTAGACATACTAGTCTAAGGTCACTATAACAATTCATATTTCATACGGTGATAAGTACTCTTGTCTTAAGGCCTAGGGACACGGCCCGTGTACATTCGTACACCTAGATTTCAAGCATCTGCTCGTCTATTCTATCTAACTTTCTCCCAAGTCTAACTCTTAGACTACATTAGAAGCTTGATACTAGTTTCTATACAAGAATTATTGATTACAACGGCAAATCTTTTCTTTGCTAAGGTAATTACTACGCCAAATTCCTAACATAAAATGAGGATTTTATATTCCATATTTTTATCAGGAGTGAGGAGGAGTCGACATACGAAGTAATCGGAAAATAGTTTCAACGAAACCCAAAACAACTTGTAAGTACTTTTTAGTTTCTATGAAATTCACATGCTACTACAAATTTCATGTTTAATACTTATCAATAGATGCAAATAACAAGAAGACAAAAAAATTCAACTTCAATTACTACTTTGTAACCTACACATTCCAATTTATGTTTTATATATCGAAATCTAATTGGTTTGGACGGGAATTCAACACAACATATCAAGTACGGTGGTGTACTAAAGTAGGGTTTTAGGAGTATCAACAACAACAATACTAACTCTTAATTAATCCAGATTTACTAGAGTGTACACTCAAAATTTCATATTTAGAGCTTTATTTCTTTAAAATCTAGGAATATAATCCTTGTGGTTTGTTCTTACCAAGCACCAAAGATAAATTCAAATTTGTTGAGCCAAATAGTTCATGTATGTTAATTTGAAGGCGCTCATCAAAAATTCCAAATGAAACAAGGATACATGATGCATGGTTATCTCATTATGTTATAGTGATAAGAAATCTTAAGTTCAATGGATCAAAAGTACAATGTATTTCAAAACGGGGTTCCTATGCAAAGCATGCCACAAAATTTCACCAAGTGTCATTTCAATAATCAAAACCAGTTTATCCCTCGGGTTTCATCTAATTCAACATACACCATTTGAAACTTATCTTGTTTAACATACCAACGACTAACAATCAAGTTTACAACAACGAGAGATTACCAAAAACAATAGTCGATCGAGGTGTTTTGAGAAAAATGATATCAACCACATCCATTTGTCCAAATTTCATACAAGTGTGGTAGTAGAAATTCAAAGAATGATAATGCACATATAAAATGGAACTTAATATAGTATACTCCAAGCCACTTTCATAAATTTAATTCGTTAAAGATTTTCTTGTATAATGAAGTAAAATTTCTGAACTCAGATTTTCCAATATAATTAAATGAAGCAAGTAATATCACAAGGATGTTCAAGTCATAGCATCATTAGACATGCAAACTCTTTTTAGAGTAGGTTAACACAAAACACCTAGACTTTCAACTAACTATTTAAGTGTTACTTCCAACATATGACTAACACCCTATGCAAGCGTCACCATTTAGAGTTCTTACGCTAATTTGGTTGGACTACAATAATTACATGCATAAACTTAAATGAAATACCATAACAGTTTGCACTTAACAATATTTAACAAATTTAAAGAAGAATCACTTTCAAAAACAGTTTCAAATTGGCTTAATTTGGAAAATTTAAGTGAAATGCTCAGGTTAGATTTCTAAGTGAACAAACAATTGGTCAACATGTTTATGAGTCATATCTGGTTGGGAATTTTCAAAAATAAAGTAAGCATTTAAACATATGTGTAACATACTTAATATATTAACTCATACAAGTTTCAAGTCTTAACAACAACCTTAAAGCGCAAATATCCAATGCAATCTCATATCGTACAAAACATGTTTAGCGGTAAGCATATGATCACAAAAGGTTTTCAACGTCAATCTAGAGAACACTAGATTCTAATCATGCAAATGGTCCAAATGATAAGAGAGAGTTGATACAAAGCATTGCTTGATTTATCATAAACTTCATGATGATGCTTAAATTCTATTCAATAAGACATATCTCTTCACAACAACATAAAGAAAGGGATTTTTTTTTTTTTTTTTTTTTTTTTTTTTTGAGTTTTGCCAAGATATATCTAAAACATTTAAAAACAAAATCAATCATGCATACAAGGAAACCAAACTTAATATTATATATACCACATAATCCTCACTTCTCCTCTTATGTACTTTCAAGTTTCTATTATAACACCAATATGGATGCCAACAGGTTAACAGAACTACTGTTTTCTAGACATGTCTCCTAACATATACTTAGGTACCAACTTACTATTTGATTTTTCTTCCTTGAGTACATACTCCATAAAGAGTATTTCGATACTAGCTAATTGGTCCCTTACCATTAAGGTATCTCACACTATCTATGAAGACAAACTGACCTAGAGGGGTAGAGCAAAATGGACCACCTATACGGCCCTCAATGATGCCTTGATTAT
The DNA here is from genome assembly GCA_019022655.1 of Acacia acuminata. Lineage (NCBI taxonomy): Eukaryota > Viridiplantae > Streptophyta > Magnoliopsida > Fabales > Fabaceae > Acacia > Acacia acuminata. Next base: position 65,897 of record JAFJYI010000469.1, read on the forward strand.
GATTATGCCGGGTTCATAACGATGATCAAGACCCCAATGAAAAAGTATTGCTCTAGGTACTTGGAATTGGTTTTATTTGTGGTTGTCTAACTCTATCTCTATCTCTACCTCGGCCTCTAGGAACTCTAGTTCCTTGCAAATTTGTCATCTTATCTTTCTACTAAGAATGACACATATTAAGGAATAACTTAATTTTCTAAACAAATACATACTCCACACAAGGTAATATACCTGCCATAACAGCTAACTGACTTTAATACTTGTAGTCATACTTAACATTTCCGTATTGTCGTACTAATGACTAATTGTTTACACGTTGCCTAAAATGTTACGCCTTTAGAAAGTTCGTTCATCGAGCGCTTATCGGCTCTTTGTGTGTACTCAAGACACATCGCGCAGGGTATTTGGGTTTATAAAAAGATTCACTTCGGAATCATCTTGGTAGCTTAACAAATTTGGAAATACGCACGGTTATTATTGATGGATGAACGATCTGACCCTGTAGGTCTTTTCTGGCTCAGAGGGTCTACTCAGAGGGTATACTAGCTATTGGTCCTGAATACACTGTGTTCAGGGATACTGAATGAAAAGGTCCTAGGTCATATATGGTGTTGTAAAGATATTCTGGATTGGAAGTATTCAGGTTCGGGATCGATTATCGGAGCAATATCATATTCAGGAGCAGAAAGATGTATTAGCTCAAGGTTAAGTTCTAGAGTAGGGTATAGCTAATCGGGTTGAAGTACGGGTTCGGGAATAGCTTAGGATGGTATATTTCGAGGGTTTATGGTTATGAATGGGTACAAGGGGTTTTTCGGGGCTTAGGTGATCTACGGCTCAAGGTGGTACACTTGGTTTAGATTAATATACTAGTTTGAAATGATACTTTGGTCTAGGGTTGTAGGATTCGTCAAGGTACTACGGTTTGAAATGGTACTCGGGTTGGATCATCTACGGGTTCGGGCTCATTTATTGGGGCAGATGTCATTCGGGGTGGTATTACGCTCGGTTCGTCATCGGGGTAGTTGGCATATACTCGTGGTCTAAATGGTATTTTGGAGCGGGGAAATATGGTTACGGTTCGAGCATAGACATAGGGGGTGGATTTGTTGGTTCGGGTTCGTCTTACTTTTACGTTTCCGAGACTACGACCGACGTGCTACACGTCTCCTCCTCCCATAATAATCTACATAGGGAAAACTCGTTTGTTTATCACTACAACAATACCAGGGTTTTATCAGTACTTGTTTTCAAAAGATGCTCTAAGATAATGGCTTAGAGCCTAACTTAGTTAATCAACCGTTTGGCCAGGTAAGTGTCTATCATGGGAGCCTCACCGTGCTAGGGTGACTCAATGGCTAATCCACATAGACTAGCCTTGCCTTCGGCACCAATGGTTTGCTATAAGCGAGTCGGGTTCATACCGAGATAAAATGCTTTTAGTTGAAAACTCGAACCTAACTCCGTTACTCAAACAATGGGGCGCGGTAGGCCGGTGTATATCATGGGGCCTCACCGTGCGAGGGTGGCCCGATTGGCTGATCCACAATAAACCTTTCTAGACACCAGACCGTTTGGGGTAGCATAGTTAAATTTGTGACGGGATGTAGGGTAGAGCTCCGATACCAAAATGTAACATCCCAATTTTTGAAAGCGTTTCACGGTATCATGATCGAGTAAAGCATCGGAAGTAAATAGTATTTAAAAAGTAAGCGATAAATCCACTGTAATGTATGTGATCAGCCTTAATGGCGGGTACAAAAATTTCAAATATCATAAGTACAAACAAAAGGTCTATCTCCAGCCGGCTCCTAGATCTGCTGCTTACCCTTGTCTCCGGTCCTGTTTACTCCGGATCCTGGAGCTATGGTAAGAGCTGAGGTTCAATACCCATTGAACCTCAGGTAACGGTTAACCTCATGTTCAAGTACAATTATGTATGACAGATATTCATGATACCACAGTAAAATCCACATATACCAAGTAATAACACACCATATACACCTGCATATGAATGTCACTACAGTCTGCACTATTCACCAGTGCCACGATGTACGGTCGTGTCCTCAGCGCTAGGAAAACTTAACGGCGTTATCATGACTATAACCCGTATAAAGCTGTATGTGCACAGTCAATAACTTTTGAAAACAGAATCTCAGTTCAAAAACACATCTCATCACATATAGGTATACAATGAACATCGAGTTAGTGTTACAAAGACGCGTCCGTACCTTCGTCGGCGTTTGTCGGTACGTTTGACGTCCGAACTGTGATCGCGTTGATCCTATAATGGTAATACCGTATTTATTAATTTGTAAGTAATATCCTAAGAGATATTTTGGTCCCTAATGACCATTTTGCCCTTACAACTTTTATTTTTCACTTTATTCCCTCAAAATTCGTACAACAACGCTGGTATAAATCTGGGCAGCATTTTGTCTAACTTTGAAAAATCATAATTAATTCTACAAAAATCGAAACGAGGATCCATAAAATTCCTTGGAATCCTTAGGATGTCTAGTTTCATTTAAAAATAACCACTTCTACCCAGATCACACAGATCATTCCCAGGTTTAAAGTGTTGAACCTCTGCCCAGAATTTTTCCAGAATTTCGTAGCCTAACTTTGAGGAATTTTAACTCTCTGTACAAAAATCATTTTGACATGTTCTTGACATATTTAAAAATCCCTATATGTCTAATTTAACCATGAATTTTCTCAGAATTTTGGGATCATCATTTCAACATGAAATCCTGGCGTTTTCATGGCTGACTTCAGAATTTCGAAACCGATGAAATTTCGCCAGAACTTCGTTACTTTCATGATCTCTCCCAGAAATTTTGCCATAACCTCTACTTCATCAATTTTTCGAGATAAAGGCAATTTTAACTATAAAAACATCTATATAAAATTATCCTAGCATATTTAGGATCTAAGCTATCTCTATCTAAGAATTTAAGAACTAAAACTTAAAGAACTTAAAGCTAGAACTAGAAAACTTACCAAGAACTTTGCTCCTTCTTTCTTCAAGGCTCTCACTCTCACTTTCTCTCTATGTTTCAGCTTGTAAGCTTTGTGAATTGGTGAGAAAATATGAAGAGCAAAGCCCCCTATTTATAGCAAAAGGCTATGGCATTTGTGTAATTGTCTTGCTAGCTTTCATTGGTGGATTCCAAATGAAGTTTAAATTGTGACAACTTCTTGACTTCCTTTTTAAGTTAGAATTTCCTACCTCTTCCATTCCACTAGATAGAATAACTAGATAAAAATTCATTTGGGGACCTTAATGAAGTTTGATTCAAATTTTCTTTTTGGTTTTGAACTCTTGAGATTTTTGGCTTTAATTAGAGACCTCAATCTCTCATTTTCTCAATTGGAAAATTCTTAAAAGTTGAGAAAATAGCTTTGGTTATAGTCAAATTGAAGCTTGAATTTTGCTTGTTAATAATCACTTCTTATCTTTGATTGATGGTTAGTGGATTTCAAGATACAATTTATTTTGTATAGATTTCCCTTTGATTAAATCTTGAATTAATCCCATTGATTATCTTAATCATCTTATGTGTAATCACTTCATTGGCTAATGGCTTGACTTTCTCCTTGATTTTTCCTCTCACCACCTTATCCTCTCTATGCAAGTGGCCAATTTGATTTTTAGCAACTCTTTCTCTCTCTCCCAAGTGCCAAAACAGACCCCCTCCCCTTTGTTCAGTTTTAGTTGCATTTTTATGCTCTAATTGATTGCATGTGGGGTTATCTAATTGGTTGTTTGCCTAGTTACATGGATTAGGCTTTATAAGAATTAATTAGGGCCTTTAGATAATCTTTATGAAATTAATTCTTGACCTTTAGATCTTGTTGCAATTGTTGACTTTTTCAACTCTTGATTAATTCTTGATTAACAACTTAATTATAAGCTTAATCATCTCTTGATTGTTATATTATTGGTTCAAGAAGTGTTTTATGATTGCTAACAATTCATTTAATGCTAAATCTTACTCCCTTATTAGCTCTTGACATTTGATTAGGCTAATACACCTTTAATCAATGGCTATTTTAATATAAATTGCTGAATAATTACCTAAATATTCCATTAGGGTAGTTTTAATTGCTCATTAATTATTAAAAATTGCCCTTAATTGTTTCAAGTGTTTTGGTAATTTTTTATGGTCTTTTATCAATTAGACATGAGCTATTTATTAATTATAAGGTGTTAGAAATTTAATCTCTCAATAAATTATGAGAATAGGTATTTAAGGCTCTTTAATCAATTATGAAACCTTGGACAATTTTCTTAATTTAGTGAAGGTTTGGTTGGTCTTTAATTGTCATTAATTTCTCTAAATATACTTAAGTATTTTCATCTCCATATGAACCATAATTTAAATATGGTATTTGTTGCATTTATGGTATTTTATGATGCCAAATATAGTTTATGAACCTATTGGCTATTCTAATTCTAGGAAAAATTGCCTAGAAAATAAAATAAACATGTCTCAAAATTTTGAGACCACATACTCACCTATTTAAATAGGCTTTAATTATCAAAAATATTGTATTTAAGATAAATGGAAATTTTGGGTATTACACTTAGTGTTTGAATTGTGCCATTCGTGCTTTGCTTCTCCTGGTTCTTTGATAACTCTCTGTTAAAAGTGTGTTTCTCCATTTTGCTGCCTTCCCAAAGGTCTAGTAATAACAATTATGAGAGCTGGACTGTATGGTGGATTTTTTGCTGAAATTTTGACAGGGCTGCTGAATTTTTTAAACTTGCAGATGCGACCACCTCTGCTAACTGACGAGTGCAAGTTGAAACTTTTCTACTCAACTTCAACAGTGAGAACTTTTCCGCCCGTTTTCAATACTGCACTTTTACACTTTTTGGATGGAAATTCTGCTCATTTAACTTTACCAGCGAATCTAAAAGACTTTGCATGCATCTTTGGAATTGCATGTAGTTCTCATCTTTAAAATGCTAGAAGCTGTCATCTAATTTCACTGAGGTTGAAGCTCATCTGGCAAGCGTCCACAGCGTCGGAGTGATTCTGCCGCACTGCTCCTGTCAATTGGTGGTCCCCACTTCTTCCTAAATTGATGCTAAGCTGCACCACCGCGTAACAAAATAATAATAATTCTTTTATTGTTTATGCTAAGATGAAAATGCTCGCTGAGTTCATGAATCAGAATTGTGTGGTATATATTCAAATTCCATGACTAAATTTTATATATGATTTTACCTAGTAAATTATCCTTTATAATTTTTTCAAATTAAAATTTTTATTTTCAATTATCTTAATATATACCACTATATGTATATGTAGTATTGATATGATTAAGTATCATTTTTACCATTTTCCATTTCAACTAACTTTTGAAATAATAATATAAACACTCATCAGTTTAGAAAAAAACTACTTCTGCAAAAGCCAAACGAACAGTCCAAATACAAATCACCTTTACCTTTTGACTTTTTCTTATCTAGAACACACCCAAAAGTCGGATAGAAAATAAGTCGGTTTCTACCTCTAACCCGAATACAAATAGGCCCAATCTCCGTCGAGAGGATATTGTTGCAATTACCAACTCCTTGGAGCGATGTCAGGTCTTTCGAAGTGACTTCTTTTTAAAGAATGTCAACATTTTATTGTAACAAATGCTGTAACACTTGGTTAATTCCATTAACGTGAGTTGGACTCATCTGCAATGGCCCTTTCCTTTTGCAGAGCGTGAGCCAGGGATTTCTCTCAATGTAGCATTTGATTACCAAGAAAAACTTTAAGAAATTTATTGACTATGATGATGATATGAAGAAGAGTTTGAAACATTTCTTCACCCCCATCATACTCGAGTCAATGAAGATGGGGTTGGTATGCTATCAAAGAAAAACATCGGTAGTCGATAAACATTTTGTGATATCAGACTTCAAAACGTGTTTGTAACGTAAATTATTATTAGTGACTATGAGTATTGAATACCTATCAGGTTAATTTTTTAAAAATCATTTCTAATTTCATTCAAAACATTACAATCTTTTGTTTTTAAATTTATTTTTATTCGATCGTCCCAATGTTATGTGATATCAAAACCAAAACGTTTTGTGATATCAAACGCCCCAACGTTATGTGTGGCAATTTGTGTTTCCTTGTAAAGTAAGAAATCCTAATCATATAAGATAAAATAAATCTAATTAAAGTCTTGTTTAATTCATTTAGGTAAAAGAATACAAGTTTTCTTTAGATAAATTAAATACCAGTAAAAAAAAGTTGAAATTTTAATCCTTACAACAGGATATTTTCTTATAAATGGAGAGAGGAAGAAGTAGAACGATAAATTTATTTATTTTCAGCCAGCGCCATTATTAATTAAATACTCTATCCGGTCTTAATTATAGGAACACTTTTCTATTGCAATTTGCACTACAAAAATGCTCATGTAATTAGAACCGGAGGTAGTAACAATATTTCTTTTTTAACCATTCACCACAAGATGAATAAAAAATATACATTTTGACCAAAATAAAAAATATACATACGTTTTTCTCTCTCTTCACATAACCACTTGTTACATCAAATATTTTCTCAGTGTGGGACTTCCTTTATTACTTTAATCATTTCAAATAACTCTCTATATCTTGCTATATATAGATTTGAAATAAGTGATTATTTTCCCTTAAAATAGAGTTCACCAAAGTATACACAATTCCCTTGGTTAATTTATGTCTAACATTTTGTTTGATTTGGTTTATTTTACAGTGTATGATCGATCTTCCAAAACTGCTTTTTCAGCCGGCTAATGCATATGATTTGAGGCATCTAATAAAAGTATAAGCGAGTGATGATCCATTACCAATGATACAGATTTGATCAAATTGTTGAAAAGTTTGGTTAATTTGGTGCCGAAACCGAGACTATAACATTATCCTCGCAATTAATGCACAAAGAAAATGAGCACCTTGAAGTCATAACTTTTCTTTCCTTTCTGGAGCACGAAGCGCTTGATTCATCAGTTATGTAACCTACTAAATCTCTCTTTGTCATTTTCTCAAACTTTTGGCGTGCATCTTCAAGCATGTACCTTTTCTGGAATTCTTTACACAATTTTCTAATTCATTCAAATCAAACACACCCAATTTTTATTGTTATACGAGGATAACAACCTAATCCTATTTACTAGGTTTTTTTTTTTAACAGAACGTCCTTTATTTCTGGTTTCGGGAGCAGCTAATTTGACCAAGAGTCAAACCATTATATTTTAGTGTATTTTATGTATGTGTTGGTTGAGATAGTTTTTCTATCAAAATGACTTAAGCCAATAGTGAAACTGTATGTGTTAATTGGAGTTGCTCATGATATGAAATTAAATTGTAGAAAAGAGGGTTGTTTGTTTGATGGAGCATATCAGGGAGGAGATTGAAAAACTTGATGAGATGGGACAAGAAATTGAGAAACTTTGCACATTGAATAGTTAGATATTGAATTAAGTGCATATAAAATGTGAGGCGTGTCTTATAAGTCGTTTAGATAAAAAAGTCAAGCTCAACCTACATTAATATCTAAAATTCAATAAGCATATCAGAGCATTTCAACCTACGGGACAAAAAAATACAAGAAGAAGAAGAATATTATGGACCTGAGGCCTCTAAAAGCAAAAAACAAAAGAAGCAGAAATTCAACAATATCTATTGGCCTATTTCAACCCACGTATATATCTAAAATTCAACAAAAACAGAAGATAAACTTCTTACGGCATAAGTATCTCCTTAAATTAAAAATAATGAATGAATAAGCGAAATTAAACTCAATTTCATTTAGCTAGGAGAGCTTAGGAGATGCTGTCTCTTAAATTATTAATGAACAAATTAAACTAACAAAACAATTAATACATGGATCAAAAGTGGAGAGATCTGCTGAAAACCTTCAAAGTGATTGGGTGTGGTGGAGGATCCTGAACTTGACGACGACGTATTGATCCATTATCACTAATCTTCGAATTGATGCCAAGAATGGGATTGAAGAGCTTCTTGAGAACACTGTGGAATCGAGGCCTGGAACGACGTCGTCGTGGTGGTTGTTTCCCCTGCGTTGTTGCAGCTGATTCTGGTTCTGTTGAGAGGCTCAAGCTCCGAGTCTGCATGGCCCGGTTCAGGTGCGCCTCGAACCACATCCTCTCGAACCGGTCCAACAGATCGCTCTCTTCATCGTCGAATGGTGTCTTCAGTCCAACCATTGGAGGGTGCTTCAGCTGGCTGCTTCTAATTATGTGTCGTCTTCATATCATTTATGCATAACGAAACTTGATGGCTTTTGCAGAGGTAGATGAACAGAGATTACGACATTTAGGTAGGGGCAGTTAATTAAGGCTACCAACCTTGCCACCAAATACAGTGGAAACTCAAGTTAATTGTCTTATAATTTGGATAAATTAAGAAAGTTAGTTATGTTAGTTTTATGTAACAAATATATATGTTGGTTTTCGTAAAATACCACATTTAATCAAATAGAATCTCCTCAATGATACTTTGACGAAAAAATTACTCCCTACAGCCCTTAATATTGAGGGATCATCTATAGGGTCTTTTCCTTGATTATTATTGAGGACAAATATCAATAAAAAATGGGAAAACTGAAGGGAGTATAAATTTAATTAAGAGTCATGTTGAATATCTCAACCCTGATTGCCTCTCAATAGGCTAAAATGGAAAACTTCTTATTCATTAACATAGAAGGTTTACATCATCAGAAAATGATATGCCCTAGAGACTATTTATAGACAAACATTACTCCTAACTTCCTTAACTTCCTAATTGTCCAACTAATGCAAATACAATCAGAATATAATACAATCACAATACTACTTATATATTATATATTTTAATATTATATTCTAACACTCCCTCTCAAGTTGGGGGCGCAAATATGTCAATAGACCCTAACTTGCTCAATAACTTGCGTTGGATATCTCCTGACACTGGTTTCGTTAACAAATTAGCCTCTTGGTCATGGGAACGAACATGCACCAGATCTATCACTTTCTCTCGCCATTTATCACGAATAAAGTGGCAATCCACTTCAATGTGCTTCGTTCGCTCATGAAAAACTGGATTTGCACGATGTGTATTGCTGCAATCATCCGCCTGATAGATCTAAGCAGTTTGCGTTTGTGGAATCCGCAAGTCGAAGCAATCCACGTGCCCAAACTACTTCGGATGTGGCCATCCGGGTGCCCTATATTCAGCCTCTGCAGATGACTTTGACACCGTGGTTTGCTTCTTTGTCTTCCACATCACAAGAGATCCGCCAAATTTCAGCAAATATCCAGTGACCGAGCGCCGTGTAATTCCACAAGAAGCCCAATCTGAATCACAAAAACATTCTAAATTAGGATTGCCATCAGAACTCAACTTTATACCAAGTCCAACGGTACCCTTTAGATATTTAAGAACATTTCTAGCCGCGCCATGTGTGATTTAGTCGGCTTTTGCATAAACTCGGCTTAATGTAACGCACACAAAAACAAATGTCGTCTAGTCATGGTTAGGTAAATCAATTTACCAATCAAGCGGCGATCTTGTTCTGCATTCTTACAGATCCATACATTGTGTTTTCCTTCGTGAAAAGGCATTAATTTCAAATTCTGTGCCATCGGAACATTCAATGGTTTACATCCACTCATACCTGTGTTAGATAACAAATCCAATACAAACTTTCGTTGAGATAAAACCACACCTTTTTCAGACTTGGCTATCTCTATGCCTAGAAAGTATTTCATATGTCCTAGGTCCTTAATCCTAAAATTATCATGCAACAGACCCTTGGCATAACTAATACCCTCTTCAGAACTACCAGTAATCAACAAGTCGTCTACATATACTAAGACAAATACTACTTGGTCATTCCAATCCATAGTAAACAGAGAATAGTCACTTTTACTTTGGACAAAACCACCCTTAATAAGGGCTTGAGATAGTTTTTGATTCCATTCAAGGAAGCTTGTTTAAGTCCATAAAGGGACTTTTTAAGCTTACATACAACATTCTCCCCCTTACCTTCGAAACCTTGAGGTAATCTCATATATACCTCTTCTTGGAGGTCACCCTGCAAAAAGGCATTATAGACATCCATTTGATACAGATTCCACGAATACATAGCTGCCAATTTCAATACCAGTCTAACTGTAAACATTTTTACAACAGGGGAAAAAGTTTCATGATAATCGATCCCTTCTCTTTGACTATATCCTTTTGCTACTAACCTAGCTTTATATTTATCTATGTTACCATCAGAATTATACTTGACCTTATATACCCACTTACAACCAATGGCCCGCTTGTTTTTGGGTAATTGCACTAGCTCCCATGTTTGATTTTGTTCCAAAGCCTCCATTTCAGCCTTCATGGCTTGTACCCATTCAGGTTTGCTAATAGCCTGCTTGTATGTAGAGGGCTCAGGAACTGCATCAATACAAGATAGAAAAGCCAAATGGTCAGCAGAGATACCATCATAAGAAACAAACTAACTCATGGGATAGGAACATTTGGTTATATGTGTTGTAGTTGTTTCAGAAATCAAAAGAGAACACACATAATCATTAGACCAAATAGGTGGTCGCCTATCCCTTATAGGACGTGATTGATCTAAATTACTTAGACTGTCAATTTCCTGATCAGGGATTTCCTGATGGGATTGTTCTGTATCATGTATTTGTCAAAGATCATACTTATCCTGTGTCAAATCAGATTGAACATAAGGTGTGTCGGATTCAAACCAGAACATCTCCTTTATGGTTGGAGGTATTGCCTGCTGTTGTTGTGAGTGTGCATGCCCGAAAGGAAATATTTGTTCTGCAAAACTGACATGTCGGCTCACAAATAACATATTAGATTTCAGATTTAATAACAAATAACCTTTCTGATTTTCTGGATAGCCTAGAAATACACAAGGGAAAGCACGAGGTTGTAGTTTATCATGAACTTTAAGATCGTGGCATAGGCAAGACAACCAAAAACTTTCATGTGTTTGAGGTCCGCCTTATGCCCATAAACCCTTTCAAATGGGGATTGAAAATCAAGGACCTTAGAGGGCAACCTGTTAATTAAGTATGCTGCAGCCTTTACACATTTACCCCAGTACTCTACCGGAAGGTCTGACTGCAACATCAAACTTCTAGTAACTTGCATAATCGTCCTATGCTTACGCTCGACAACTCCATTTTGTTGTGGTGTGTAGGGACAAGTGGTCTCATGCACAATTCCTTTTTCTTGAATAAGCATTTTAAAGGCATTACTTAAAAACTCACTCCCATTATCACTCCTAATTTTCTTAACCTTCACATTGAATTGAGTCATCGCATAAACAATAAAATGACGAATATAAGTAATTGAATCAGATTTATGTCTCATCAGAAATAACCACGTAGCCCGAGAATAATCGTCCACTACTGTGAGAAAATATGTAAATCCCTGATGAGTGGGTGTCCTATATGGACCCCATATGTCTATGTGTATGAGCTCAAAACAATGAGTAGTTTTAATACAAGAGGAGGAAAATGGAAACTTGGTTTGCTTAGATTGAACACAGATATCACATTTGTGATTTAGCAATTCAGTGTCATTAATTGCAAAATTCAAACGCTTCATTACAGAGAAAGGGGCATGGCCTAATCTCCTATGCCACAAACATACATCAGCAAATTTGAGATTATTACTGTGTTTCTATGTAGTGTGATTGCGTGCAACATTCAATACATGAGAAATATTGGGAACCCTAAGGATGTATAGTCCACCTAGCATTCTACCAGTCATCTTCGTCCTTCCATGTAGAAGGTCCTGTAAAACACAATGGTCAGGGAAAAAACAAGCCATACATTCAAGCACTCTAGTGACTTTGGAGACTGATATGAGATTGAATTTCAACTTTGGGGAATATAGTACACTAGTTAATGTAATGTTAGGAGCTATAGTAATGGAACCTATATGGGTAACAGGGATTTGCTGTCCATCTGGGATTTTAATCGATTTAATAGGCCCATTATATGCAATACATTTATCTAATAGAGAAATGTCACTAACTAAATGTGTAGTTGCCCCTGAGTCTAGGATCCAATATGAATGAACAGAATTTAAGCATGGAGATGCATTAAAACCTGTACCAGTCAACGCATGCACAGTTGACTCCTCATCTTTCTGCAACATAACAAGCAAGCGCTCATACTGTTCCTTAGACAGGGAAGTGGTCACGGTGCTTGTGGTGTTGATATGCAGGTCTGAATCATCAACAGATTCGATCCCCAATTGACCAGATTCTTTCTGCTTCGTTTTATTGCCTTTGAAGCTAGGTGGATAGCCTACTAACTGAAAACACTGCGCACGCAAATGCCCCTTTTTATGGCAGTAGGTGCATTCAATGGTCAAGTCCCCTGGTCCTCTGCCTCTCCCACGACCCTGTCTAAGAAACAGTATGAGCGCCTGCTTGTTATGTTGCAGAAAGATGTGGATATTACGCTCTCGGGTAGAAAAGATCCAGATATTGGTTCTGGATACTGGGTTCTTGGGCGGGTGAGAAGGTCCAGGTATCTTGGTTCTGGATGCTGGGTTCTTGGGCCAGTTCTTGGTAAGTGGCCCGTACCTCAATCACATATGCTCCATGATCTGGTTCTGGATATTTAAAACTTGGGTTGTTTCTTGATAAACAGACCCTATATCTCAGTGACTCAGATCAATCGATGGAGGAACCCGGCTCGATACCATGTTGAATATCTCAACCCCGATTGCCTCTCAATAGGCTAAAATGGAAAACTTCTTATTCATTAACATAGAAGGTTTACATCATCGAAAATGATATGCCCTAGAGACTATTTATAGACAAACATTACTCCTAACTTCCTTAACTTCCTAATTGTCCAACTAATGCAAATACAATCAGAATATAATACAATCACAATACTACTTATATATTAAATATTTTAATATTATATTCTAACAAGTCAAAATGGATTAAATTCTTATATTTAAAACTAAATTAAATCCCAAATTAATTATTATATTAAGGATCAGGGGTAGTATTTTTTTATTTTTTATTTTTTTGGTGAAAAGATCAGGGGTAGTATTTAACAAATGGGAAAACCATTATATTCTAGAAGTACATATAGATTTCTTCAATTTTTATTTGGATACCTTTACGATTTTATATATTATGGGCAAAAATGGTGTTTAATTTTTATAATTTTTTTAAAGATAATACTCTGAGTTAAAAAGAAACAGGATAATTTTTTCCCGTTTTTTATGTTTTGCAATCGCATATTTGAAGATTGCAGGGAAAAGTATACTTTGGAATGTGATGATATTACCTAAACAGAGGACAATCAGCTTGAGCACGTGACCAAGTGTGAGTATCATGTTATGTAGTGAAATCGAAGGATAATTAAATTAGTGTACACATCCCCGAGTCCACATATGGTGCTAAGAGCTTAGGTGCTTATTACATGCTTATACTTCAATTTGAGGTATAAGAATGTAATTTTTTAATTTTTTTAATTTTTTTATATATTTTATTTATTCATATTTAAATTATGTGCTGCTTTCGGAATTTTTTTTTTGCACTCAATATCTCAAATTAATTAGTTTCCGTCTTGCATTTAAAAATATTTATCGTAACACCGATCATGGAAATTAATTAATTTGAGATACCGGGTGCAAAAAAATTCCAGAAAAGCAGCACATAATTTAAATATGAATAAATACAATATATAAAAAATAAAATTACATGCTTATACCTCAAATTGAGGTATAAGCATGTAATAAGCACCTAAACTCTTAGCACCATATGTGGACTCAATGATAATTGGATAAGGTCACAAGGGACCATGAACTTGTCCATGATTTGGGCATTTGGAATTAATGTTTGAAAAATAAATTACATTAAAAAAATTGAATTTAATGTCGAAAGAAAAAATTGGATCTTGAGTAGTTTTTTTAAAGAGTAAAATATTCTAACCACTGTTGTATTTTATCTTAATTACATGCACCCCCTTCTATTTTGAAACCTCATAGAAACCTTCCTTTAAACAAAAAGCGTGTTACACAAACCTTCCCTGGATTTTGAAGATCAATTTCCATCTATTTAACCGTTAGTTGACCGCTAACCTTGACTTATAAACACTTTTTTTTTAACCAAAAATACCCTTATTTAACATAAGAATTATTTAGACATTTATATTGACTCAAAACATTATACAACCAAGAAATAATTCTAATATGTTTTTTTTTTTCAAAATATCTTCTATATTATCAAAATTTATTAATTTTTATTATATTATAAAATTTTACAATTTTAATTTTTCATCATATTTGTTTGAGATTATAAAGCACAATTTCGTCGATAAAAATTATTATAATTAGAAAATATCTTTTTGGAATCATTTTAAAATATTCTTAGCAGGGTTAAGTTTTTGAAAATAGAGGGGGGTCTGTATAATTAAAGCAAAACGCAGGACTGGTCAAGGTATTTTGCTTTTTTTTTTTTTTAAACACCTTTAGTGATTTGAGTTATCAAAATGTCAATCTATTTTAAAGTCTCGTATTTGAGACTTTGGACTCGGAGCATTGTCTCGTATGTTAATATGAACCATTAAGATAGATTTTGGATGCTCCAAATTCAATTTGAATTTTATTTTATGTTTTAAAAATAAAATAAAATCACAGAGCCGAATAATCACTACGACTTTTATTGTCAAGACATGACACATATGGATGACTTTATTTTGAATGTGAATAATGACTCGCTTTGTCCCCTATTTTCCTCATTATTCTTGACTGTACTGAAGTTTGTGGGGTAGGAGTTCCATCGTTTATTTCTAAAGATCATTATCTTTTGTTTTCGTTGATATAAGTGTTTGGAAGACGAATTATTTTAAGTGTTATATGACAGTTGTTTCTTAAGATCCGTCATTTTTTGTTACTAAATAAATGACGATTATTGGCTACAACCACTACTTTTGTGTTTTCACAAATTCCGCCTTGCAATACATGATGATACACATAATTAACCGTTATGTTTAAGCGTTATATATCTTTGCACAACCTCCATCTCGACATACATGATGTTTATTAGATGTAATTCTTATGTATTAGGTATTATAAATAGGTGTCTCCTTATCATCTCTTCCTCCATCTATCTTTCTCTCTAGAGTAAAATATGTTGATTATCCCTCTATTTTACCTAAATTGTATAAACCTCCCCCTCTATTTTGAAAATGTATACTCCCTTGAAATTAAAATCCATGTTACAGATTACATATTTGACATTTCATTTCAGATCACTCAATCATTAATTAATCGTTAAGTTTGATTTTAAACATTTGCTTTGACCAAAATACCCCTTTTTCAACAAAGGAACAAACATTTATATTTTTCTAAAAATAAATTTTTATACAAAAAAATAAATACGTGTATGTTCAAAATTTCCGATATATTATAAAATTTATTAATTTTTATTATATTATAAAATTTTAAATTTTTTATCATATTTATTGAAACCTCTTTATTTAGTATTCTTTCAATTGACATACTAAAAACATATTTATATCCTTTTCTTTTTGCCATGACACCATGATTCAAAATATATTCGAAAGGCATATTTTTATTCCCCATATGTTATTAATAATGTAAATTTGAGACATTTTATGACTTCTATTAATTTTAAAGTTTAATTTTTTAAATGCATTTTTTCACAAACATTTATAAATTAAAGACCTTTTCATTTAATTTAATTTAATTTGAATCAAAAGTGAAAAGTAATAGAAATAAGGAAACAAAGATAATATCTTTTTGGGAGGATTATCATTAAAAATCCCAAAAAAAAAAAAAAAAAAAAAAAAATTGAAAACTCAAGATTAAGGAAAAAGAACATAACAGATCAAGATTAAAGAAATTTTCAAGTATCTTTTACGGATTTACCAAGATTCTCATTTAATATAAAATTTTGCAAATCACTCTCCACATAAAACGCCATCAAAGGATTTTGGCGGCGAAGAGAATTATGGGGCTCTGAAATATTCTCTTTCCCTCGCGGCAAAACAAATAAAATAGGAACGATCATCTTTGAGATAATATTTCATACCTAAGGTATAAACAATCATCTCTTATTCATGTTTCAATTCATCTTTTCATGTGTGTCTTATATTCTCATGGTTTTCATTCAAAGTGCTTTCTCCGAGCGTGCTTAATATAGGTCTAAGATCTAGTTCTTAGTGCAATATGAACTAGATCTAATATTAAGAACGAGAGGAAGTATCATCGTTGAGATGATATGTGTGTGTAGTCGAAATAGGCAAAGCCGATGATTTGCAACGCTAAGAATCACTCATGTATATACATATCTAAGGAGAAAAATAATGATCACTCATAATGTAATACCAGGATAATTGTCTATCTCGGAATATTATATTTTAGCAAATAATACCTATTGGAAATAGGTGAATATGTGGTTTTAAAACCTTGTAGGATACTTATTCTATTGTCTAGGAAATTTCTAATGAAATTAGAGGAATTAAAGTGTCAAAATCCCTAAATGCAATTATGGGCCATGAAATGCCCGAAAATATTATGATAAATCCCAAGAGGCAATAAAATATTTATTGAAAATTAGAAAGTATGTTGTCTCTAATTTTAGGAATTTTTGGGATTATTTCCCTTGAAAAATAATGAGGCAAAATTAAATATAATTTTGGGGAGCATAAGTTGCCCCATGATTTTTAATATTTTACATGGAGCATAAAATACCAATGTAAGTAAAATAGTTGTGAGATAATGATTAATCTTAATTAAGAAAATTATTAACAATTAGAAAGTGATTAGTTAGGTAATTATTGGCTAATTATCTAAGCTTGGACAAAAGAACCAATAGGGAGAATTTTTAAAGATAATTAAAGTAAAATAAAAAAAGGGAGGAATGATATTTTCAAGAAAAAGAAAGGGAAAAAAAGAGGAAAAAGGAAAAAAGAAAAGAAAAGAAAAAAAAACGAAATTAAAAAAAAAAAAAAAAAAAAAAGAGGAAGGAAAAAAATAAAAATAAAAATAAATAATAATAAAATAATAAAATAAATAATAAATATCATGATATTTGTATTATTATAATAATATAAAAGAGATATTTGTGGAAGAACCAGGTTGGATAAATGAGAACCGATAGAAATTAAATCCTATCTAGAAAACCATGAACTAAGTTTCTTAGGTCGGACAAATTACAAACAAGTGAATTTTTGTCCGGAAGTTGGTGTTAGCGGAAGTCATTTTCCAGAATGGCGGGGGCGAATAAAGGATCGATGAGAAGATATTTTTGTAAATAAAGGGAGATAAGAAAAGTGAGAACCAATGGAAAATAAATCATAACTTGAAATCCTTGAACTAAGTAGAAAACAACTGGACATATTATGAATCGTGAATTTTTGTCCCGAAGTTGATGTTACCCGAAGTAATTTCTCAGAATCGGCGTACTGTCTCCGAAAATGTTCAATGTGACAACGGAATACCCTTAATGGGATCAAAAATTTAGTTAACTCAAATATTTCCGAAGAGGAAGAATAGAGCTTCGTGGTGTTCCGAATTTTTGAGATTTTGCGGAATTACACCGAACAGGAACTTTATCGGTAGAAGTTCATAAAGCACATGGGTGACATCACCTTGATGACATCATGATGAGGTAAGGAGATGTGTTGTATGGTGGAGATGATGCCTTGTGTCCAAGCTAGATCCAACGGTTGAGATTCGGTATGATAAAGCATGAATAGTGCACCAAAATCTTCTATAAATAGGTCTTCCCATTTCTCTTCAAGCTCACCAATTCACAAAGGAATCCTAGAGAGAGGTTAGAGAGAAGTGAGAGCAAGGAGGAGCTCGGAAAAGAGTAGCGAAGTCTTTGGGTAAGTTCTTCGGTCCCTAGTCTTAAGCTTTGGTAGTTCCTTCGGTAGTTATAGTAGAAATGCTAGATTAATCTTTAATCTTCCAAGTTAGTTTAGATATCATGTTTTAGGGATAAATATGATATTTATTATTGGAGATAGAGATATGTCAAAATTTTGGAAGATTTGAGTTAAAGTAACGAAGTTCTGGCGAAATTCCGCCGATTAGGGGAGTCAGGGGTAAAATGGTAATTTGGGACTAGAATGTCTGGTATAATGTTGACCATTGATTAGAAACATTATCATCCTTATAGGATATCCGTAATCACTTACCGCTGTTGTACCGTCATCCAACGGTCGTGCACCCGGGGTTCCGTCAACGAAGGTACGTTCGCATCGTAACACTAACTCGATGCTTATTGTATGCTTATATGTGATAGACTATTTCATAGAGTCATGGACGGGACTTGGTCTTGGGTCATGCACCGTGTCTAAGACTCGTCTTAGTTCACTGTTTATACATTCAGCTTTATTTATACGGTTACTGAGCCTTGGTAATGCCGTTGCGTTTTCCTAGCGCGAGGACACGAGAGCCGTCGTGGCACCGGTTAGTGCAAACATGGTTGACTCGTGCATGTCTTTGTGTGCTATGTACTATTGTTGTGATTGACATTACATCCGTTGTGTGCTTATGTATTGTTGTAACCTTACATCCGCTGTGTGCTATGTATTGGTTAATGCCGTAATGTTATGAATATCTCGTCATACATATTTTGTCACACATAAGCATGAGGTTAACCGTTACCCGAGGTTCATGGGCATTGAACCTCACCTCTTAACATAGCGTCGTGGTCGGAGGACCGAGGATCGAGGAGAAAGGCAAGCGACGCATGGGACTCAAACTCAAGACTTTCTTTTGCTATTTACTTTGAAAACACTCGGTATAATGTACCGCATCAGAATCGCCGAGACTTACGGCATTTTGAATATAAATATCGTTACTCAATCGCTCCGATGCTCTACTCGATGAAAAAAAAAAAAATTTATAATCGCTTTTGAAAATGGGATGTTACAATTTATGGTATCGAGAGTTGTCCCGGCATAGATCTCGACTAAGTTATTCCAAACCTTTTGGTGCCAAAGGCGTGCGGGGCTAGTCTATGTGGATCGCCCAATCACCACCCTAGCACGGTGAGGCTCCCATGATAAACACCTACCGGGCCATTTGGTTTGAGTAATGGAGTTAGGCTCTACGCCTTTTTAAAAGAGCATGTTTTGAAAATGAGTACTGATATAAGCCTAGGTCGGAGTACCACCTTACTTCGGTGTACCATCCTGAACCAGTGTACCACCCTCTGTCGGTGCACCACTCTAAACCAGGGATGGTGTATCCATCGCCTGTACCTACATCGATATTAGGCTCCGATAATTCTGATAACTCTGATAATTCTGATAATTCTGATGATCTCCAGTTTGTACTGGGCATTTATTTCCATTCTAAACCAGAGCTTATATATGGAGCTGGGCCACGCCAGATGAGACTCAGAGATATAGTAGATAACATAGAATATGGGTTCCGTTGCTAAGCTCTAGGACTTCGATATAGAAATTGGAGTCCGAGTTAAATCTCCGCCAAAGCGGTGTTTCAAGGCAATCGTTAAGAGAAGTCAGCATCGCTTAGGTTTTCCGTAGATGTAGTGACTATTGATTTAGTTTCCTTGTAGAAACAAGTAACTTACTAAGTTACCCTGAGAGGAAAATCCCTGCCTTGCAAAAACTAGACACCATGCGTGCAACGGGGCATGGCTCCGGGGATGAGGGCCTTTTTACTAAGTCCTTGATGGTGGTGACCGTTAGATAAAAAGGGGAAAGTACCCAGTATTTATGGGGAGGCAGTTATGCCGTACTAGCACCTATAAGAGTAGTCGGTATGCAGTGGTATGTGTACTGATATTAGTACCCAGATACGATAGACGTTGTGAAATTAAGCGTGCTTAAGCGAGAGAAATCTCGGGATTCTTAACCCCGGGATATAGCATAAGGATTTGATATCCTTTAAGCAAAGGCCTAAATACCTTGCGGTATGAAACATAGTAATCCTTTGGGATACTATGAGAAAAGATAGAGTGATGATAGGCTTGAGACAGAGACAGTGCTTAGGTCAAAGTATGACTGAGCATTGCCTAGGTTCCGCATTCGAGAGTAGGGACCCCGAGAAAATGTGAGTGAGGTTGCCTTAGGTTTGAATACGAGAGTTAGTTCCTTAACGGAACCCTACGATAGCTAAAACTCAAGAACCACGGTGTTATGGTTTCAAGGTGAAACCGATAACCTTAGAGATGTTAGTAGCTAATAGATCCCCAAAGAATTGGGAAATGGAGTTAAGGCTGTTGACTGGAGCTAGAAAGTCCATGAATAAAATGACCCTGGATAGGGTAGTAGACCTAGAGACAGTAGAATTACAAAACCACTAAAGGGTTGGTAACCTGATAGAGATCTGAGTTCTCGTTATAATCCAGAGACGGTCAACTGAAGAAAGTACTACTTATGGGAAGTTGTGATCGGAGGTGGCTACTTACGGGGAGTTCTGTTCGGAAAGGGCTACCTACGGAGGGTTCTGACTGGAGGTGCTGACCAATCGGAGGGATTGAGTGAAGCACCGAGTGAAGTACCGTAGAGTGAAGCCACCGTGACGTCAAACCGTGTAGTGAAGTTGCCATCACAACGAACCATAAAGTAGAGCTACCAGTGTATCGATTCTCAAGGTAAGTACATTGTAGCGAGTCCCATATCTAATCGGTTCCCTAGAGAGAAAAGTTTACGTAATCCAATATATCGCCATAGGGTGCTCTAGTGCCGTATAGCATATATTGTGCTATGATATCCAAGCAAGAACCGAACTTGCACAAGAAGAAATTCTAGTTGTGAACAAGTTCCCCGAGTTGTTTCTAGAAGCTCTCGCCGGATTACCACCAAGAGAGGAAGTTGAATTCACTATTGGGTTGATACCTAGTACCGAATCAATATTAAAGGTGCCGTATCGATGGTTCCAAATGAATGAGTTTTTGAGAGATGAAAGCACACACCAAAATGAATACACCAATCCGGAATTTTGATTCCTACCACATCGGAGGGTGTATGGCCCATGATGATGGTCAACGTCGCCGATGCTTGGTGACTCACTCTAGTCCGGTAGACGGGAGTACGTGAGGCCGTAGGATGCGATGATCGTGGGATCGCTTGGATCCAGTGGTTGCGCTGAGGCCGCACGGATTGGGGTATGTCCCGTGAGGATAAAGTGGTGATGTGTACTCCTCAAACGTTCATGGTGGGCGGTAGGACCTTTGGGACCGATGTGTCCATAGGTCGTTAGACATATACATGTTCGATGGAAATCCCTAAGTCCTGTGAGACTAGTGTGTCTATAGGCTGGCAGAAGCCCACAGTTGTTAGATAACAAATACAAGAGTATCCTGAGAAGTTCAGAAGATTAAATAGACTAAGCATTCTACGAATGGCTTGAGTAGCCAAGGACAGAGGTTTGAATGCATTAGTTAGTAATGACCTTCTAAGGTTAGTTGTCTTGTTCCTGGGTAAGGTTCCGAAATTGAATTTTTAAACTTGCCAATACACCCGCTATATTTGAAATTTCGGAATGTGATTTTTCGAACATGTGAATTTTTGAAACAAATTTTTTTGAAAGAAATGTTTTCAAATGAATTTGAGACCACAAAGTGATGGTTATTTTGAAATGATGTTGGCTTATAAAAGGGGTTTTGTTAGAACCCGGAGTTTGAAACTGAGTTTTCAACTGTGTTGTGGTAAAAAATTCAGTACGTAACTGGGAGGCCAGAAACTATGTAGGTGTACACGTTTCGGGTCTTGCCGTATGTTTTAGAAATGGTTGAAATCGCCGGCCTTTGATAAAGGTTCTTTTTGAGCAAAGAGTTTTGGAGGGATTTTGTTTGAGAAAATAAAAATCGCACCAAGTGGAACACACCCAATCCATAACATTTCGCCTAGGGCGTATGTTTTTTACTCGTAGGACCTTACTATCTATGGTCGGGCCGAGATCCCGTAGATGGGGGTTGCTACCGTAGGCATGTTTAGGCCCGACTATCTATGGCTGGACCGAGTTACCGGTAGATAGGGTTGCTACTTTATGTGCCGCACGACACCAAACGTGCGTGGGGGTTAGGCCACGGGAGAGCTAGCCGTGGATCGGGCTCTCCACACGGTGGTGGACACCGGGTCTCTTATGGGAGGGGCGGAGGATTCTCCCACATTGTTTGATGGTACTGTTGATGCCTGGTGACTCGATTTGAGGCTAGAGGGATACAGAGGCCGGATTTGGGGATTGGGATAGGCGCTCACCGTACCAAGTGGTTGAAATGGTGACGTGAGCTCTCAATTGTTAAAAATGTTGTGAAATGAATCATCTCCTCAAAGATAAGTGCCGATAGTAAAAGTTTTTAAAATTGATTCGGCAGTGAATATGTTTTCACGAAATTGTTTTGGCAACAATTATGTTTATAAATGTGATGGCACTATTACTTTTTGGTATAGTGTGGATTGTGAAATGTACTGAGACCACGGAAAATTTTCAATGTGTGAAAATTTGAAAATGAGACAACAAAATGATTTTGGGTAGCGATGACGTATTTGTCAGTGCTATGGTGTTGAAAAGCGGTGTAGTTGATATAGGAACAGGAGCTATTAGAAAGGTCTAGAATACTGAACCAGTTAAGTCAAATAGTAGTCGTCATCTATGGTGCAAATTGTGCACGGGGCGGTGTCCTTAGGCCATAAGACCGGTGATACTTAGCACTGTGATAAATGCGGATTGTCATGATAGCTTTAGACTTGTATGTCTACAGTACATCTTGAGTCTGCAAACATTCATTATACCAGGTGATAGGTGAGGTGCCTAAAGCCTGAGGATGAATTCCTAGGCAGTAGGGCTAGAATCTCCAGTGCTGTGGTAATAGATTGGGCCGGAAGGCGAATATGTGTTAAGCCGAGAGGCTGAATAATCGGCGATGAGGCCCGTGTAAACCGAGTCTTGTGAGAAGGGACCAAGTGAGTCCCGTAAATGAGTACTATGCCTCGGGTACAAGATAAATGAGACTTTTGAATAATGGGATGCGTCTTGGGTAAGCATGTATAGGGAAGGAATAGACCTGGAGGTCTAGATAACCTTTTGAGTTTATATGTTCAAATTTCGAGGACGAAATTTTAATTAACGGGGGGAGAAATGTAATACCCGGATAATTGTCTATCTGGAATATTATATTTTAGCAAATAATACCTATTTGGAAATAGGTGAATATGTGGTTTTAAAACCTTGTAGGATACTTATTCTATTGTCTAGGGAAATTTCTAATGAAATTAGAGGGATTAAAGTGTCAAAATCCCTAAATGCAATTATGGGCCATGAAATGCCCCGAAAATATTATGATAAATCCCAAGAGGCAATAAAATATTTATTGAAAATTAGAAAGTATGTTGTCTCTAATTTTAGGAATTTTTGGGATTATTTCCCTTGAAAAATAATGAGGCAAAATTAAATATAATTTTGGGGAGCATAAGTTGCCCCATGATTTTTAATATTTTACATGGAGCATAAAATACCAATGTAAGTAAAATAGTTGTGAGATAATGATTAATCTTAATTAAGAAAATTATTAACAATTAGAAAGTGATTAGTTAGGTAATTATTGGCTAATTATCTAAGCTTGGACAAAAGAACCAATAGGGAGAATTTTTAAAGATAATTAAAGTAAAATAAAAAAAGGGAGGAATGATATTTTCAAGAAAAAGAAAGGGAAAAAAGAGGAAAAAGGAAAAAAGAAAAGAAAAAAAAAAAAACGAAATTAAAAAAAATAAAAAAAAAAAGAGGAAGGAAAAAAATAAAAATAAAAATAAAAATAAAAATAATAAATAATAAAATAATAAAATAAATAATAAATATCATGATATTTGTATTATTATAATAATATAAAAGAGATATTTGTGGAAGAACCGGTTGGATAAATGAGAACCGATAGAAATTAAATCCTATCTAGAAAACCATGAACTAAGTTTTTTAGGTCGGACAAATTACAAACAAGTGAATTTTTTTGTGAAGTTGGTGTTAGCTTTAAGTCATTTCCGTGAACGGGCGGCGAATAAAGGATCGATGAGAAGATATTTTTGTAAATAAAGGCAGAGATAAGAAAAGTGAGAACCAATGGAAAATAAATCATAACTTGAAATCCTTGAACTAAGTAGAAAACAACTGGACATATTATGAATCGTGAATTTTTTGTCCGAAGTTGATGTTACCCGAAGTAATTTTCAGAATCGACAGTCTGTCCCGAAAATGTTCAATGACAACGGAATACCCTTAATGGGATCAAAAATTTAGTTAACTCAAATATTTCCGAAGAGGAAGAATAGAGCTTCGTATTTGTGTTCGGATTTTTGAGATTTTGTTAATTACACCGAGCAGGGGAACTTTATCGGTAGAAGTTCATAAAGCACATGGGTGACATCACCTTGATGACATCATGATGAGGTAAGGAGATGTGTTGTATGGTGGAGATGATGCCTTGTGTCCAAGCTAGATCCAACGGTTGAGATTCGGTATGATAAAGCATGAATAGTGCACCAAAATCTTCTATAAATAGGTCTTCCCATTTCTCTTCAAGCTCACCAATTCACAAAGGAATCCTAGAGAGAGGTTAGAGAGAAGTGAGAGCAAGGAGGAGCTGGGAAAAGGAGTAGCGAAGTCTTTGGGTAAGTTCTTCGGTCCCTAGTCTTAAGCTTTGGTAGTTCCTTCGGTAGTTATAGTAGAAATGCTAGATTAATCTTTAATCTTCCAAGTTAGTTTAGATATCATGTTTTAGGGATAAATATGATATTTATTATTGGAGATAGAGATATGTCAAAATTTTGGAAGATTTGAGTTAAAGTAACGAAGTTCGCGAAATTCCGCCGATTAGGGAGTCGGGGGTAAAATGGTAATTTGGGACTAGAATGTCTCGGTATAATGTTGACCATTGATTAGAAACATTATCATCCTTATAGGATATCTCTGTAATCACTTACCATTTGTTGTATCATTGTCAACGTGCATCAAGTTCCGTCAACGAAGGTACGTTCGCATCTTGTAACACTAACTCGATGCTTATTGTATGCTTATATGTGATAGACTATTTCATAGAGTCATGGATGGACTTGGTCTTGGGTCATGCACCGTGTCTAAGACTCTGTCTTAGTTCAGCGTTTATACATTCAGCTTTATTTATACGGGTTACGGTCTTGGTAATGCCGTTGCGTTTTCCTAGCGCGAGGACACGAGCTGTCGTGGCACCGGTTAGTGCAAACATGGTTGATCGTGCATGTCTTTGTGCTATGTACTTGTTGTTGTGATTGACATTACATCTATTTTGTGTGCTTATGTATTGTTGTAACCTTACATCTATTTGTGTGCTATGTATTGGTTAATCTTTGTAATGTTATGAATATCGTCATACATATTTTGTCACACATAAGCATGAGGTTAATCGTTACCCGAGGTTCATTGGGCATTGAACCTCGGCTCTTAACATAGCGTCGGGGTCGGGAGGACCGAGGATCGAGGAGAAAGGCAAGCGCACGCATAGGGACTCGGCTCAAGACTTTCTTTTGCTATTTACTTTGAAAACACTCGGTATAATGTACCGCTACTGTAATCAGCCAGACTTACGGCATTTTGAATATAAATATCAGTTACTCAATCGCTCTGATGCTCTACTCTGATGAAAAAAAAAATTTATACTGCTTTTGAAAATGGGATGTTACACATAAGTCATAACCATCACGACTATTCAAACCTAGCTAGTAGCATGAACTGTTTCACAAATGATGATGAAGATTCTTTGAGCAATGTGAAATTTATATCTGTTTGAAATACTCTCCATTCTCGTCACACTTAACAACCTATATAAAACGCTTTATTTATTTGGGTGGTTTATTGTTGGTAACTACAGCAGAATCTTTCTTCATTACTTCCTCCGGTGCTTAAAATATAACATATTTGGGGTTGATTTTGATTTTTCATATTTGTCATTCTTTTGCTAATTTACCCCTATTGGTACTCTCTCAACAATAATCAAGGAGAGTGTTTTAAAAAATATATGTCATATTAACTAATTTAACTAACTTCCTTGGCCTTCCTTAGCCTAATTAATTAGGTATATAGGTTTTATATTAAGGACATGATGGAGTATCAACAGCTTACGTTTTCTCTTATATACATGTACCACCTATAAACAAGGCTTCTGATATTTCAAATCTGATATGATTGCTAGGATCAAGAATATTTAGAAGGAAATTGAAGAGATGGAAGCGACAAAAGAATGTAAAGTTACTGACAACCGTATAAACAATAATATGGAGCTGGAAGATCTGCCTGATCATCTCATCCACAAGATCATGCACTTGCTTCCTTATGAGGAAGCAGCCAAGTTCAGTGTTTTATCCAAATCCTTATATTCATCTTGGCTTTCATTCCCAACCCTAAACTTCAGTTACAAATCAACTTCGTCAGAGGATGTTTCATATGAATATCAGACCTTCTTCAACATTTTCCAGAAAACCCTCCAACTTCGTGGCCCTTTCATTGAGGGTTCTTTGCACAACCTAAGCATATATTATTGCCGTGACAGATCCAATGTTTGTCCAAAGGTGTTTGATGTATTACTAAACTTCGCCATCGAAAACATAGTCAAAGAGCTGAATATTATAGAGCCGAATAATCACTGCGACTTTTATTGTCAAGACAAGAGACACATGGATGACTTTATTTTGAATGTGAATATTGACTCGCTTCGTCCCCTATTTTCCTCACAATTCTTGACTGTACTCAAGTTTGTTGGGGTAGGAGTTCCGTCCATTGATGCTTTCATAGCATGCCCAAAGTTGGAAGAACTACTATTCAAGACATGTGATGGTTTTCAAACTATAAATGTTTCATCCTCAACATCACTGAAGAAAGTTGCAGTAGAATGTTGTAGAGGGTTGAAAGGAATTCAGATATTAGAGGGAAAAAGTTTGCACAATTTCATGTTTAAGGGTCATAAGGGTCATCTATTTGAAAAGCAACTCTGTACATTGGATATCTCAGATTGTCCAGCTCTGAGGGTTTTGAAACTTATCGGAAATACAACCATAACAGACCGGTGGTTAAACGGGACAGTCCGGGGCTTACGTTATTTAGAAGAGCTAAAAATATGGTATTGCGATATGCTGGAGAAGGTGGAATTTGAAAACTATAACCTTAAGAAGCTAGACTTGGATTCTGTCAAACTGAAGGAAGTAGTTGTTGATGTTCCCAACTTACTTGAGTTCTACTACGACTACAATTGGATGTCGCTGCCGATCTCAAATTTACCAGCCAAATGCATTGTAAACATCAAATTGATACATATTCCATGGATATCAACTATTGTCTCATTCAAGTCCTTCCTTAGTTACTTTAATCACGTCAAAGAACTCTCTCTATCTTGCGTGGAATTTGAGGTACGTAATTATTTTCACAAACCTAAAATAGAGCTCAGCAAACTTTATATATATATAGTTCCTTTCTTAAAGAGTTATTTGATGTCTGGCATTCCTTTTGTTTGGTTTGGTTTATCTTGCAGGATATGATCTTTCCAAAGGAATCTCTGCGATATAATTTATATCCACTATATGAGTTGAGGCATCTAAAATTAGAATCACTTCTTGCTTTTTCAATACCAAGTGGTCGAACTTTGACCAGAGTGTTGAAAAGTTTGTTTCATTTGGTGCCGAAACCCTCGACGATGACATTATACTCCCAATGCACAGAGAAAGTAAGCACCTTGAAGGTATGTTTCCTTGATCTTTTACTCATCAACTATGTTCACATATATGTTTGATTTGTATTTACCCCACTTTCTTTCTATGTAACGTCTGATATATATTTATATATATACTGCTTTGTTCTTGTTGGTGGAGAATTCTTCGGTTGTCCTATGACTAAGTGCTACATATATCTTATTTTTAATAGCAGCCACTTAAGTGGATATTTGAAAATATTGCAGTTCGAATATGGTAAGAATGTGGAGAAGGAAGGAGAGTGCTGCAGTAAGGCTCCCAGAAAAAGCTGGAGACATTATGAAGTGGAGATTGAATTTGAAGGCTTTGATGAATATGAGAGAGAGTATTTGAAGAAGTTCTTTGCTCGCAAATTGAGTTGTTATGGGACTTACAGAGAGTATTTTGCCCCATTTCGTCAATCTTCGTTTTTATAGATCCTCTTATTTTATTAGGATATTGCAACATGTCATTTGGTTACATTTGAAGATAAAACCAAATGTCTAAGAAATTAGAAAGGTGTTTAAGAAGTCAAGACCCCATGAAAAGATAAAAAGATATGAACTAAAAAATGGAATATGTTTTAGCTTCAGCTAACACTTTTTTTGCCCACGGCCAAAAACAAGACAGAGAGTTGTTGGTCTCAGCCAAAGAAAGTCTTGGCTACAGATTGGTAGGCACAACATGGCTGTGAGATACCGAAAGGTACTTAATTAGTGTTTGAATTGTGCCATTCGTGCTTTGCTTCTCCTGGTTTTTTGATATCTCTCTGTTGTAAGTGTTTCTCTCCATTTTGCTGCCTTCCCAAAGGCCTAGTAATAACAATTATGAGAGCTGGACTGTGGTGGATTTTTTGCTGAATTTTTGACAGGGCTGCTGAATTTTTTGAACTTTCTGCTAACTAACGAGTGCAAGTTGAAATTGAAAGTTGCGTACCCTTTCTACTCAACTTCAAGTGAGAACTTTTCCGCCCGTTTTCAATACTGCACTTTTACACTTTTCAGTTTTCCGTACCTTAAAAATTACTCCCGTCGGTCCTAATTATAGGAGTAAATTACTAGAATTTGGAGGGATTAAGGAAGGAGTTAAATTAGTTAATTATGTGTATTTTCCTAAAATACCCTTACCCAAAATTTAACTGAAGAGACGCGTGAACAGTGAGGCGTGTAGCTGGATAAAATGCATATAATTAAAGAGTACGTTGATGGATTTAGCTCATGTGAATGTTCCCTACTCCATTATTTGTGTTTTTGCGGAAAATTGTATCCAGGTCGACAGGAAAAAGTAATATTAAAATTATTTTATTTAAAAATAAATAATCGAATAGAATATCTCATTTGATAGAATTTAAACGTGTTATTAAATTAATTATTGTGAAAGAAGTATTAGTAGGGGTGATATGGGAAAAATATGACAAAAATTGCTCGAAATTATTTTATATAAAAAAGTATAATTTAGATATATATGACATTAATGAGTTACAAACATTATTTACTTTATAAAATATATATGTATATTACTAAATTATTATTGAGAAATATAAATAGAAGTATTATAGGAAAAAATTGACGAAAGCTAAAACTTGCTCTTATAATTAAGACCAAAACTATCTCGTTTTCAATACTGCACTTTTACACTTTTACACTTTTAATTAAATGCTATTATTTTAAATGACTGGTTTGACCTCTGATTGATCACAATTTAAACCACTAGTCCTTGAACAATTGTTTCAGTGTCCGTACCTTAAAAAAAAAAACTAAAAAAGTATGTCTGTTTTTTGGTATTGTTGAACATCATAGACACCCTAGATGGATCGAGCTATTTAATTAATTAAATTAAAAGAGTTAATATCATTATTAGTCCTTACGGTTTAATCAAATTTTGATTTTGATACATTTAGTTTCATTTCATATTGTTGGTTTTGGTTCGTATAATTTCATAAGAACTTGATATGAGTTAAAATATATGGATAAAAAACAAAATTCTTTAAAATTATAGAGATCATTCAAATTTTATGAAACTATAAGGACTGAAACCAATTATTTGAAAGCGCAAGGACTAAAACTAAAATTCGATAAAAGTATAAGGACTAACAATGATATTAATTCAAATTAAAAATTAATTTATTATCCAATCTCGCATTTTTTTTGAGATTGTTAATTGAGGTGAAAGAAAGGAACATGATGGTTTAAATTACTAATATATGGAACATACAAAGTTTCCTAAAAATGATTACACCTTCCTTTAATGAGCTGAGCAATTCCATTAGGGTTTCCCACCTGATTAAATATATTGTTAATTGATGGACAATAAAAGAATATGTTATTTGCCTAAAATGTATAATAGCCTAAGTTTCCTAAGACATGACTCATATGAGTAATTGGAGCTTCCTAGAATATCATCCATTAACCCTATAAATAGGTGTCTCCTTATCATCTATTCCTCCATCTATCTTTCTCTCTAGAGTAAAATATGTTGATTATCGCTCTATTTTACCTAAATCATTAATGTTTCTATATTTACTGCAGAAATTTTTTTTTTTCCGACACTCACATAAAAGTGAGTGGTCCTATTGTAAAGAAATGAAAGAAAAAATATTAGTGGGACCTACTGACTTTTATGTAAGTACTGCAGAAAAAATAAAAAATAAAATTCTGTAGTAAATGTAGAACCATTAAACTCATTATATAAACCTCTCATCTATTTTGAAAATGTATCGCTTTAAAATTAAAATTCATGATACAGAAACCTCCCTTACATATTTGATATTTCATTTCTGTTCACCCAACTATTAATTAACCGTTAAGTTTGATTATTAAACATTTACTTTGACCAAAATACCCTTTTTTCAACAAATGAACAAACATTTATATTTTCCTAAAAATAAATTTTTATACAACAAAATAAATACGTGTATGTTCAAAATTTCCGATATATTATAAAATTTTAAATTTTTTATCATATTTATTAAAACCTCTTTATTTAGTATTCTTTTGATTCAAGCTCATAAAGCCAGTATTTAGTATTCTTTTAATCGACGTACTAAAAACATATTTATATCCTTTTCTTTTTGCCATGACACCGTGATTGAAAATATATTCAAAAGGGATATTTTTATTCCCCATATGTTATTAATAATGTAAATTTGAGACATTTTATGACTTCTATTAATTTTAAAGTTTAATTTTTTTAAAATACGTTTTTTGCTCAAACATTTATAAATTAAAGACCTTTTCATTTAATTTAATTTGAATCAAAAGTGAAAAATAATAGAAATAAGGAAACAAAGATAATATCTTTTTTGGGAGGATTATCATTAAAAATCCCAACAACAAAAAATTGAAAACTCAAGATTAAGGAAAAAGAACATAACAGATCAAGATTAAAGATAATATCTTTTTTCGGAGGATTGTCATTAAAAATCCCAAAAAAAAAAAAATTGAAAACTCAAGATTAAGGAAAAAGAACATAACAGATCAAGATTAAAGAAATTTTCAAGTATCTTTTACGGATTTACCAAGATTCTCATTTAATATAAGATTTTGCAAATCACTCTCCACATAAAACGCCATCAAAGGATTTTGGCGGGGATGGAAAAGAATTATGGAGCTCTGAAATATTCTCTTTCCCTCGCGGCAAAACAAATAAAATAGTAACGATCATCTTTGAGATAATATTTCATACCTAAGGTATATACAATCATCTCTTATTCATGTTTCAATTCATCTTTTCATGTGTGTCTTATATTGTCATGGTTTTCATTTAAAGTGCTTTCTGCTAGCGTGCTTAATATAAGGTCTAAGATCTAGTTCTTAGTGCAATATGAACTAGATCTAATATTAAGAACAAGAGGAAGTATAATCGTTGAGATGATATGTGTGTAGTCGAAATAGGCAAAGCCGATGATTTGCAACGCTAAGAATCACTCATGTATATACATATCTAAGGAGAAAAATAATGATCACCCATAACCATCACGACTATTCAAACCTAGCTAGTAGCATGAACGGTTTCACAAATGATGATGCAGATTCTTTGAGCAATGTGAAATTTATATCTGTTTGAAATACTCTCCATTCTCGTCACACTTAACAACCTATATAAAACGCTTTATTTATTTGGGTGGTTTATTGTTGCTAACTACAGCAGAATCTTTCTTCATTACTTCTTCCTGTGCTTAAAATATACTCCCTCTGGTCCTAATTATAGGAACACTTTTGTAGTATAAATTGCACTACAAAAGTGTTCCTATAATTAAGACCGGAGTTAGTAACATATTTGAAGTTGATTTTGATTTTTCATATTTGTCATTCTTTTGCTAATTTACCTCTACCTGGTGCTCTCTCAACAATAATCAAGGAGAGTGTTTTAGAAAATATATGTCATATTAATTAATTTAACTAACTTCCTTGGTCTTCCTTAGCCTAATCAAATTAGGTATATAGGTTTTATATCAAGGACGTGATAGAGTATCTCAACAGCCTACATTTTCTCTTATATATATGTACCACCTACAAACAAGGCTTCTGATATTTCAAATCTGATATGATTGCTAGGATCAAGAATATATAGCAGGAAATTGAAGAGATGGAAGCAACAAAAGACTGTAAAGTTACTGATAACCATATAAACAATAATATGGAGCTGGAAGATCTGCCTGATCATCTCATCCACAAGATCATCCACTTGCTTCCTTATGAGGAAGCAGCCAAGTTCAGTGTTTATCTAAATCCTTATATTCATCTTGGCTTTCATTCCCAACCCTAAACTTCAGTTACAAATCAACTTCGTCAGAGGATGTTTCATATGAATATCAGACCTTCTTCAACATTTTCCAGAAAACCCTCCAACTTCGTGGCCCCTACATTAAGGGTTCTTTGCACAACCTAAGCATATATTATTGCCGTGACAGATCCAATGTTTGTCCAAAGGTGTTTGATGTATTACTAAACTTCCCCATCGAAAACAAAGTCAAAGAGCTGATATTACAGAGCCGAAAAATCACTGCGACTTTTATTGTCAAGACATGAGACACATGGATGACTTTATATTGAATGTGAATAATGACTCGCTTCATCCCCTATTTTCCTCACAATTCTTGACTATACTCAAGTTTGTTGGGGTAGGAGTTCCGTCCATTGATGCTTTCATAGCATGCCCAAAGTTGGAAGAACTACTATTCAAGACATGTGATGGTTTTCAAACTACAAATGTTTCATCCTCAACCTCACTGAAGAAAGTTGCAGTAGTTGTAGAGGGTTGAAAGGAATTCAGATATTAGAGGGAAAAAGTTTGCGCAGTTTCATGTTTAACGGTCATAAGGGTAATCTATTTGAAAAGCAACTCTGTACATTGGATATCTCAGATTGTCCAGCTCTTAGGGTTTTGAAACTTATCAGAAAAACAACCATAATAGACCGGTGGTAAAACCGGACAGTCCGGGGCTTACGTTATTTAGAAGAGCTAAAAATATGGTATTGCGATAGGCTGGAGAAGGTGGAATTTGAAAACTACAATCTTCAGAAGCTAGACTTGAATTGTTTCAAACTGAAGGAAGTAGTTGTTCATGTTCCCAACTTACTTGAGTTCAACTACAACTACACTTCGATGTCGTTGCCGATCCCAAATTTACCGACCAAATGCATTGTAAACATAAGATTGATATCTGCTTCGTCGATATCAACTATGTTCTTATTCGAGTGCTTCCTTAGTAACTTTAATCACCTCAAAGAACTCTCTCTATCTCGCGTGGAATTTGAGGTACGTAATTATCTTCACAAACCTAAAATAGAGCTCAGCAAACTATGTATATATATTGTTCCTTTCTTAAAGAGTTATTTGACGTGTGGCATTCCTTTTGTTTGGTTTGGTTTATCCTGCAGGATATGATCTTTCCAAAGGAATCTCTGCAATCTAATTTATATCCACTCTATGAGTTGAGGCATCTAAAATTAGAATCACTTCTTGCTATTTCAATACCAAGTGGTCGAACGTTGACGAGAGTGTTGAAAAGTTTGTTTCATTTGGTGCCAAAACCCTCGACGACAACATTATACACCCAAATCACAGAGAAAATAAGCACCTTTGAGGTCTGTTTCCTTGATCTTTTACTCATCAACTATGTTCACATATATGTTTGATTTGTATTTACCCCAGTTTCTTTCTATCTAACGTATGATATATATTTTTATATATACTGCTTTGTTCTTGTTGGTGGAGAATTCTTCGGTTGTCCTATGACTAAGTGCTACATATATCTTAGTTTTAATAGCAGCCACTGAAGTGGATATTCGAAAATATTGCAGTTTAAATATGGTAAGAAAGTGGAGAAGGAGGGAGAGTGCTGCAATAACGCTCCCGGAAAATGCTGGAGACATTATGAAGTGGAGATTGAATTTCTAGGTTTTGATGAATATGAGAGAGAATATTTAAAGAAGTTCTTTGCTCGCAAATTGAGTTGTTATGGGACATACAGAGATAGCTAAGCTCAATCTATATATGATTCTGGAATTGGTGCAAAACTTAAACCATCTTGTCCGTTTTATTTTGAGGTTTGTTGATGAAGCAATTTGAGGGTGAGGTCCTGGAATAATGGTAAAAGTTGTTGTCATGTGACTAAGAAGTTACGGGCTCAAATTCACTTGTAAGGGTAAGACTGCGTATATCTTTATCTCTATACCCTAAAGAAGCAATTTGCAAATTTTTTGTATTATTATTATGCATTATTCAACCAAGTAAAGATGAGTGGCTCTAATCTCGTTCCATTTCAATAACACATGTAACAAAGTGGTATAGCTTATATAATTGAGTGTCCTTTGTGAAGGATTTGATGTATCGACTATCGAGTGATGATTTCTTATGTGGAAAGAAGAAATTCGAAAAAGAATTTCTTAGGAATGTCATATTGGATAAAAATTACAATTTTCTTAAGTTTCCACAGCGAGACATGTTTTTTTATAAGTGTTAGGGGACAATTTCCCTCCGTAGGTTTTCAATAAAGGGCAAATTTTCCCTAGAATTTTTTTGGGGGCAATTTTTTCATGGCCATTATCCCAATTAACTTATCCACCTTCTAGTTCAAAAAGCAAACGAAAGAGATAAGTTCCTTCAAACACTGGTCCATGCGTCCTTACTCTGACATGTAAACCCGAACCATATGATTGAACTTGTAGGTTGCGTAAAGAAAAGCTTCAATGCTTGTTAATTGGAGGAGGGAGTTCATCTTTTAATTTTTTGCCAAATATTGAATCAAAAGTTCTCTTGATGCATTTGTCCATGTTGTTTTGTTAAATCATAAGTTGGCTTTGAAAAGCTTAAATAGAAGTAGAGAAGTGAGTTCAGTTTTTAGATGTGTATATAGAGGAGGTTTTATGGATTATCGAGTTGTCGTGTCTTTTAATATTAAAAATCATTATATTTTATAAATGGTGAAGGGTTAATTCTTAATAACCATTATGTATTTAACAATTGTTTTTTAATCTATTGGTGTCTACTGTTAATTGCATAATCAACCACAATATTAACTTAGAACCGTTAAGTATGCTAGCAAAAATACTTTATGGTTCTTAATTAACAACCATGAATTATTAATTTTTAACTTCATCTCCTCGATGATGAGGATGAGGATGAAGAGGATGATGAATCGGATGATAAGGACAATAGTGGTGGTAACTGCAGTCCTCATCGTCCTATTCATCCTCCTCTTTCTTGTCCTCATCCACATTCTCATCATCAAAGGAGGGGATAAAGGTTGAGTCAGAGTATTAACATCAGCATGGAGAAAGGGATAGGGTTCGAACCATCACGGCGTTTGTTGTTACATGACAGTTTTTGCTTAACAACCGTCATTCATGTGAGACAAAATATAACAGTTACTAATTACCACCATTATTTATTTGCTTGGAATTATATTAAGTGATAGGTTTTACTTAACAACCATTATGTATCTCAAGTACTAATGATCTTAACCACGTCGCCCTATCGCCATAGCCGGCGCCTCCACCCCCTCTACCAATCCATCTATTGCGCGGAATGATGAGATGGCACAAGAGAAAAGAGCACTAAGGAAGGGTCTTGTTGTCAAAAAGGAATTCTAAAGAAAATTACAAGAGAGGGGAGGAAACTTACTATAGATGGAACAAGAAATGACAAGTTGTGAAATCTAACGAGTTACAATTTGTTAGATTTCACAATTTGTACTTTTTTGTTTCATCTACATTAAGTTTCCTCTCCTCTCTCTCTTAATTTGCTTTTTGAACCTCCTTCATGACAACAAGACCCTTCCCTGGTGCTCTTTTCTCTTGTGCCACCTCGTCATTCGACACAATGGATGGATTGGCGGAGGGGATGGAGGCGCTAGCTATAGCGGAGGGGATGGAGGCGCTAGCTACAGCGGAGGGGAAAACGTGGTTATGATCCTCGGTTTTGAGCCATTTATTGCCACCAACAAGCCTTGAGAAGGTGGAGGAGGAGGGGGCGGTGGCGGTGGAGGCACTACAAAAAAGCACTTTTAATGTTCATTTTTAAGATCATTAAACGACTATTTTCAAGGGTCGTAAAAAAAAGTCATTGAAAGTTTATGACATACAACAACTATTTTTAACAAAACAATCATTGTATGTCTACAAATCCAGCACACATACTAGCTAGTTCATAGAACCATCTAAAACAAAATATAAGGCGCAATTTGAACAAGCTAACCTCGTGAGAAAAAGAATGGATTGAAAATGGAAGATAAACAACACCATTCAAGATTCGACGCAAGAAATAGAGCTTTTCATGTCCAACGAAGCACAAAATAAGAAGAAAAATAAATAAATAAATAAAACATCTCAAGTCTTAACTGAATGAAATATAAGACAAAATAAAAGAAAGCACTAAGAAATAGAGCAGAAAAACACTACAATGGAACTATCCATTTAAAATTTTCAACAAAAGAAAGCACCAGGAAATAAAGCTCTGGTATCCTCATCATCGCCTGTGGGAGGCTCCTCTTCACGATGCTCGGGATGGTTGCTCGACATGTTGTTTAGTGAGGGGAGAGAGAGAGACACAAATCTGCAATCAATATCTTAAACCGGCAGCAAACGCAGATCTGGAGGCTGTGTAGCACGCTCGAAGTTCATGACAAAGGACAAGTCAGAGTCAAAGTCGGTCAGGCCTCGATAGCAAACCTCTTGGTGGCAAGGGTAGGGCCGTTGAGTATGGCGACGGAGATGGGTGGGTTTTAAAAATCTTATTGAAAGGTTGCGTTTAGGATAGATTTGAGGGAGACGTTCGCACGGTTGGGTTTCGAAGAGAAAACTTTACATTTTTATAATGTCGAAGGCGCGAGATTGAAGTTGAAATACCTAAAAAATTTGAGTTTCAACGACTGATTTTGAAAAACCAATTGTTGTAACTTAAAATAAAAAATAAAATAAAATATCGAAGGTGCGAGATTGAAGTTGAAATATATAAAAAAATTCGAGTTTCAACTTTGTAACTCAAAATAAAAAATAAAATAAAATGGCATGAAAGAGGCTTAAACTAAATGATATTTATATATTTTTTACAAATAATATATATATATATATATATATGAAAGAGATATATTGCTTAATTTATTAAATTTAGTTAGGAACTAACTAAATGAAAATGCAATTAAATTTCTTCTCTTAACCATCGAAATTTTTGGCTATATACTAGGAAATAGCTATAAATATGGGATAAAATCATTTTTATACACACACACACACACACACACATTATATGTGTAGTTTAATTTATTAAATTTAATTATTAGGAACTAACTAAATGAAAATACATACATATTTCTTCTCTTAACTATCGAAATTCTAGACTACATACTAGGAAATAGCTATAAATATGGGATAAAATTATAGTGGTCATATAATCTTGAAGCTTTTATTATAACAATAAGTAGCACTAATTTTTTGTAAAATAAAATTAAATGGTGTCTCAAAATAAATAAAATAAAATAACTGATTGTCTAAGATACAACGACTGTTTTTATTAAAACAGTCGTTGTATAACAACATTTAACGTCTGTTTTTTAAAAACGGATGTTAAAAGTAAGAAAAAAAATTACAACAATGTCACCGCCTACGTTTCAACGTCTACATTTTTTAAAATGGACGTTAAAAGTAAGGAAAAAATTATAACAATGTCACCGCCTATGTTTTAACGTCTATATTTTTTTAAACAGACGTTAATTGGGGGAAGTTAAATCCCTATTTTGTAGTAGTGAGGAGTTCCCTGGGATCTTAACATGATGAAGGAGAGAAGGAAGAAACTGATAAAGATAAGTAATAAGAATCACAAGGAATAGTTGAGTTTAAATATATGTCTAACATATTGGGAAGGGTCATGTCTAACGAGATTACGAAGGGTTATGATGAGTTATGAAATTGAAGGTCTGAATGTTACAAAAGGGTTATGAAAAAGTGAGATTACGGTTGTTCTGGAGACCATTACGTTTTGTCTTCGCTGATATAAGTGTTTGGAAGACGAATTATTTTAAGTGTTTGTTCGCCTCGCAAGTGTACAAGTTTCGCAAGTAATAAAGTGATAAATAAAGTATCATTCCCACGAGGATTTGTTTAACAAATTGGTCAAGCAAGAGGCTTAGTGAATTTCATCAAGTTGAGCTAGAACAAAGTTTTGAGTTGGAATGAGAATGTTTAAAGGCTATTTCTAAAACTTAAAATTGATAAAGGCAAATGACTTTTGACTTCAAGGATAATGGAGCCTAGGATTCTTCTTCCCCTTTTGCATTTCATAAAACTTGGTTAACTTCCTCTCTAGTAGCATTTCAATACATACATGTGTTAGTCTAGGGTTCAAAAACACTTGAAACGCTCTCTCAAGTCAAAATCAAGTTTCTCTTCTCACTAAAATGCACAATCTCTTGCTACAATTAGTAAGAATCAATATTTAAGCAACAACCCTAATGTGACAATGCAAGGTTAGTAAATATATCTCTATTTTACCAACAAACCATCCATTTATCAAGTAAACTTCAAGACAAGCATGATTTCAATCAAGTTCTACACCTAGATTAGCTCTCTCGAGTCAAAACCTATGTGAATAAATCATCTAAATGGAGGCCAATCACTTAGAAGCATTAAGCCAAGGTTGAAATCAACACATGTGTATATTTATCTACCAAAAGAGAGGAAACTCCAAGTATTAATCCATACAAAGGGTCAAAAGAACCCTAGAATGAAAGGTTTAGCTACTCATGTTCAAATACAAAGAGAGTCTAAGCAAAGAAACTGAATACATGAAGAAACTAAGAAGAAAAGAGAAGAAAAGAGGAAGAACCAAGGTGAAAACCCCAAAATCTCTCTTAGGTTGAGCACCCAAGCCTCCAAGATTGTCCAAATCTCTCTCCCAAGCTCTTCCCTTGTGTGCCCACTTGTTTCCTTAGGTCCAGAGTGTGTTTTTCGGCCCTTCCCTTTAGGTTAAATAGGGTTTTTTGTTTTCGAAATGTAAAACGTGCACTGTACTTTCGCATTTTTTTACGACGGTCGCGGCCGATTTGTTGACTTTCCATGCCAAGTACTTATCTGCGGCCGGTTTGTACAGTTCTTCTACTTTGCATTGCTTCACCTCTTTTATTTCTTTCCTTGTTTCTTGGTTCTTATAGAACTTCAAAACTTGTCTCCATCTTCCTACAAAAGAGGAAGCAATTATCAATTATCAATTATCAATTATCAATTGAATCATAAACTCTATAATAACAAGAATTTCTTTGATTTTTGCCTTATACTTTGATATGCACATTTTCCTCTATAACTTCATTTCTATGCACATTTTGAACCAAAATTAGGTAAAAAGAGAGAGAAAATGTGCTGGAATGTTGTCAATTTCTAAGAGTTAACAGTGTTACATGACAACATTCCAGCACATTCAAATTTCTAAGAGTTAACAGTGTTACATAACAATATTATTTATTTGTCACTAAATAAATGAAGATTATTAGCTACAACAGTTACTTGTGTGTTTTCACTTATTCCGCCTCAAAATATATGACGATACACATAATTAAGTGTTATGTTTAAGTGTTATATATCCTTGCGCAACTTCCGTCTCAACATACATGATGTTTATTAGCCGTAATTGTTATGTATTAGGAATTATAAATACCCAAATGTAATAGTGTTCCTTTCCCAACGTCAATCTTTGGTATAACATCATTCCCACACATATTTTTCTCTCATGAATTTTACCCACAAGGCGTCCCTCCGATGAATGACACCCCATCCAAGCTTCATCATGAAAGCCTCATTATATTTGGCTTCTTTGCCCCTCGTAGATCCAGACCCCCTTCCTCCCTCTTACTACAAACGTCCTTCCATGCCACTAGATGTGGCTTTCTGGTTTGACTACTGCTACCCCAGAATATCTATCTTTTAAGATTTTTTTTATTTGATCAAGAGTATAATCCCTTTCAAGAATTAAAGGGTTTCGTCTCTCCCAATATGTACGCTTCTCGTGATTTCAAACCATTGAACTGATCAAGAAAATATTCAAATAATTAAAAGTGGATACATAAAGCAAACAAATAATCATAAATATCTATTTATTATCGGTGGTTTACTATTGGCTACTATTGCAAAATCTTTTTATTATATTGCTATAAAAGGGCTATTTAATTAGGGTTTCATACCTAATTACATATTTGAATTAAATTAAAAGGGTTAATATCATTATAGTCCTTACAATTTAATCGAATTTTTGTTTTGGCCCATGTAGTTTCATTTCAAATTGTTGGTTTTGCTCTTTGTAGTTTCATAATAACATTATCTGAGTTGAAATATATGGATTTTTAAAAAAAAAATCTTTAAAAGTATGGAGATCATTCAAATTTTAGAAATTATAAGAACTGAAACCAATTATTCAAAACTGCAGGGACTAAAACTAAAATTCGATAAAACTATAAGGACTAACAATAATATTAATTCAAATTAAAAATTAATTCATTATCCAATATCGCATTTATTTTGAGATTGTTGATTGAGGTAAAAGAAAAGGAATATGGTGGTTTAATTTCCTAATATACATGGAACATATAAAGTTTCCTAAAAATGATTACACCCTCCTTTAATGGGCTGAGCAATTTAATTAGGGTTTCCTACCTGATTAAATATGTCAATTAAATTAGAGTTTAATTTATTATTCAATGTTATGAGATTTTTTTTTTTATACCAAAAAATCGAACAAATAGAAACAAGTAGACAAAGAAAAAACCAAAAAGGGGACTAAGGTCCCAACCCCCTCCTAATATGAGCTGCTCCCACCATATCAGCTAGAAGAAAATGATAAAGTCCAATAGGAGGGTTTGAGAAATGAGCTTCATCAGGGGTCTCCACATTGGATAGAACCATGTTAGCCAACCAATCCGCATATTAATTCCCTTCCCTAAGGACATGACAGAATCGTATATCCCATTGACGCCGAGTAACTGTTCGTATCTTAGCCACCAAATGTGACTCATGAGTTGCACTAGCTTTTTTAGAAAGTAATGCGATTACTGTTTGACAGTCACTTTCAACCACTACATGTCTCCAACTTGCCTCTCATGCCATCTCTAGTCCCATCAAAACTCCCCACAACTCAGCTGCTAGCGCCGAGCACCTTCCAAGTAGCGCAGAAAAACCTCTAAGCCAGTTACCAGAACAATCCCTCAGCAAACCCTCACATGCCGCCACTTGTAGTAGACCTTTTGAGGCCCCATCAGAATTGAGTTTCATGAACGGGGCTTCCGGGAAAGCCCAACGAACAATAGTAGGATAGTGTCTTGATCTACTAGTCCCTACTTTAATAGTTGCCATTTTAATATCTTCTAAAAACTAAGAGACAAACCTGGCCCGATATCTATGACTCTCAACTTGCGAGTTGTAGATGGAGTCATTCCTCCACTTCCAAATGTACCAGGAAACAATAAAAATAGCATGCCAAAGATATTCGTCAAATGCTACGTCATCACACATCCAATTTGCCCTAACCCAGTCAGTCCAGTCGTAATGGCAAAACGAGTGAAACCGATTAGTGGGTAACACTTCATACCAGAAAGCACAAACCACAGGGCAGCCCCTAAACGCATGTAAGCTAGTCTCTTCTGCTTGTTGACATACTGGACAAAGGCCATCATTGTCGGTCCAAGAACGGATCCACGATCGTAAAGGGAGCCTCTGGTGAAATAATTTCCAACCAAAAATTTGTACTCTATAGGGTCCCTCCCACTTCCATAATTT
Organism: Acacia acuminata; assembly: GCA_019022655.1. Taxonomy (NCBI): domain Eukaryota; kingdom Viridiplantae; phylum Streptophyta; class Magnoliopsida; order Fabales; family Fabaceae; genus Acacia; species Acacia acuminata. The sequence goes on from JAFJYI010000469.1 coordinate 107,914, forward strand.
ACTCCATATGTCACAACTTATATCAGAGTGTTGAAAGCCAAATTCAGCTAAATACATGTAACAACTTTTAACAGTAACACCAGTTGACTCTCCAACCAACCAGAAAGATTGGTCCGGACCATCATCAGCGGAGGGAGGGAGCTTACCTCTAATTAATCCAACCACATTCTGAGGAAGAAGCTTGTATAGCAGTGGCAGGTCCCAGCGGCCATCTTCACTAACAAATCTAGCAACCATGCATTCCCGCATATCATCAGGAATGGGACTCAACACATAATCTTGAAGGCACATAGTAAAGGATACCCATTTATCTTTCCAGGATAAGATAGAAGCCCCATCTCCAATCTCCCATAGTACCCCATCCTTTATGTTATTAAATATGTTACATAAAGCACTCCATAAAGGTGAACAACCGTCCTTAAACCAAGGTAATTGACCATTTTGAACCTCGTATTTCCCCCGTAGAAATCGCACCCAAAAGGCATCTGTCTCATTTTGGAATCTCCAACCATACTTCATGAGAAATGCATCATTCATAATCGTGGCTGTTTTCAAACCAAGCCCGCCCATAAGTTTTGGAGTAGTCAATTCATTCCAGCCTATAGCATGGTGAGCTTTCCGTATATGGGAGTCACCCCAAATGAAATTTCTTTGAATTCTATCAATCTCATTGCATATATTTAATGGGAGACTCACATATTGCATATGAAAGTAAGGGATAGTAGATAATACTGACTTGACAAGAGTTATTCTACATGCCTGTGACAAACACTGTTGTTGCCATCCACCTAGCTTCCTCCGTAGCTTGTCGACAATATGTTAGTAGCATTGTTTAGTTGCTCTCGGATGAACCATCCAAGCCCCTAAATATCTTCCAATACTTTTAACTCTCTTGAATCCACTCTCAAATGCCAGAGAAACAGCCAAATCTTCCGGTATGTGCTTAGGAAGGTAAATCACCGTTTTCTTAATGTTTAGTTTTAGACCTGAAATCTATTCAAATAAAGATAGACACTTCATAACAATATCCAATTGCTCAAGCCTTGCCTCTGCAAATAGCAAAAGATCATCAACAAACATCAAATGGGAAATTGGGGGGCCTCCCTTTCCCACCTTAATAGGGGTCCAAAAACCACCATTAACAGCTGTGGAAATTATATAAGACAGTTTTTCCATAGCTAAAGTAAATAAATACGGTGATAAAGGGTCACCCTGACGAACACCCCTAAACAGTTGAAAAGATGAAGTTTTACCACCATTCCACAAGATGTTAAGAGAGGAAGTAGAAACAGCCTGCATAATTAATTCAACAGTAGGACACAGTAATCCAACCTCCCCAAGGACATTATGTAGGAATTTCCAGTTAATACGATCATACACCTTTTCTAGATCAACTTTAATTGCCATAAATTGTCTACCTCTCATTTTATGCATTGAGTGAATCAATTCTTGAGCAATGACAATGTTATCATGAATCTTCCTATGGGGAGCAAAACTAGCCTGGAAAGGCGAGATGTACAATCTCCATGATCTGCAAGCGTCCCACAATCAACTTGGAAATCAACTTATACAAAACTGAGCAAAGTGATATGGGCCGAAACTGAGACATAGATGTTGGTACCTAAACTTTAGGGATTAAAGCAATCAAAGTAGCATTTAAAAAGCAAATATGAGAGGGTTTATGCCATACATCCACAATTAATCTCATAATCTAGTGACGAATCACAGTCCACTGTCTCTAGAAAAACACTGCAGGGAAACCATCAATACCAGGGGCTTTATAACCTCCCATACTAAACAAACATTTACAGACCTCCTCACAGGAAGGAATCCAATGCAATCCCTCCAAGAGGTTATGAGGAATACTCGACCAAGAGGAAGTAAGCCACCTACAAGTGGGTTCCGCATCAAAAAATAGGTTTTGAAAATAAGAAATGGCCATACCTTTAAGTTGGTCATCTTGTTCCACCCAAATATTATGGTCATTTTTCAACCTGGCAATTTTATTAAAACTTCTCCTAGTTACCGTTCTAAGATGATAGAATTTAGTATTGCGGTCCCTTTGAGTTAGCTATTGGTGGCAAGACACTTGGAACCAAAACATCTCTTCCCGCTTTAAAATCTCATTTAATCGATTCCTACACTCCAACTCCTTTGCACCCAAGAGAGAAGAATCATTATTCACATGCTCCTGCTGTAGAACTTCCAGCTCCGAGCTTAGGCTATTTTTCATTTGGAAAATATTACCATAAATCTCCATATTCCAGTGACTCAAAGGCGTAACCAAATGAGCTAGCATAACAGGAATGTCAAAGCAAGTCTTCCATTGAGATAACATGAACTCCGGGAACTCAGAGTGGTTCATCCAATCAACTAAAAACAAAAAGGTCTATCATGCTTACCTTCTAGAGGACCAGCCAATCTCAACAGCATAGGAGAATGGTCCGAGTTATATCTCAGTAGTTTAATCATGTCCGCCTTATCAAAATCCATTCGCCAAAAAGCATTAGCAATAACACGATCAAGCTTCTTGTAGACATGCTCTAAATGGGCCCACTTCGGACCCATCCAGGTAAAGAAGCTACCTGACATCCGAATATCATCAAGCTTCCATCTCGCCAATCGATTCCGGAAAACCCGACATGGGCTAATAACAGCAGCATTACCCCTTTCTTTTCCTTTACATCCACAATCTCATTAAAATCTCTAGCTACCAACCATTTATCAACAGTAGTACCTGCAATAACATCTAGACAATCCCAAAGAGCTTTACGTTCCTCCTCCCTAGGGCTTCCATAAATAGCAGTAAAATGAAAAGCATGTCCCATAGTATCCACGTTCATATGAACATGTTGGAAAGAAGTATTTATAACAGAAACCTGAACATCCTGAGATTTTCAAACGACCCAGATTCCTCTAGAAAAACCACTTGCTTCCTCCACAAAGGAGCTATCAAACCCAATCCTTCTCTGCAATTTCAAACACTTTTCCCCACTAGTTTTTGTCTCAACCAAAACCAAAAGTTTAATATGGTACTTTGAGATCAAAAACCTCAACTGGCATCCAAGATCAGCATTAGCTGCCCCCTATAGTTCCATATGAGGAAGAGATCATGATAAACGTGATGAAGGGCTAGATGAATCGGGCACCTGAGACACTTTACCACTTTTTTTGTCTCAACCAAAACCAAAAGTTTGATATGGTACTTTGAGATCAAAAACCTCAACTGGCGTCCAAGATCAACATTGGCTGCCCCCTACAGTTCCATATGAGGAACGAGATCATGATAAACGTGATGAAGGGCTAGATGAATCACGCACCTGAGACACTTTGGCACAATGTAGATGCACGTCTTTCTTCAATCCCGGCACCTTTAAGGTCGTTTCCTTAAAACGCTCCAAATATTTCTGCAGAGTTTCATTAGGCGCCTGCTTGACTTGGCCAAGCTGAAACTCGGTCATCGGCTGCCTCCGACTAGTTGCAAAGTTCAGTAGGAATTTCGTCTTGAAATCTTCCATGTCATGGATGGAGTTCAATTGGCAGTGAATTAAACCAGATCTGGGCTGGTCCTCGAAGAGTTCCTGCAAACAAACGGGGCATGACAAGTCCTTCAAATCCCTTCACCATAACCTACATTTTAAAGTTAGTGACATGATCCTGCGGATCCTGACTTCCATCATATCTCGGCAGGTCCTTTGAATCTAACCCCTTCGGATAGGCTGCTGCCATGATCTCCTCGGAAAATATACTTGGGATTTTCACAACGTTGCCCCTTCTAAAGTACGCTCCCAGTGTGTCATGTGCCAGCGGTGCTACCTCGGTTCTGCCAACTTCCTGAGTCTTCCATAGTCGTTCCCCCGTTGCTTTCTCCAAATGAGCTGCTTGAATCCCGTGGCCCTGATCCTGGTTTTTCTTATCGTCATTCGCTCGTGTGGTAGTTGTGATACTAACTCGGCTAGGGTTACTCGTATCTCGGCCAGCATGTCGAGAGGAATTCTCAAGCTGCCTGAGGCGCTCCCTTAACAACTGTATCCTTCGGGACTTCGCCAAGTCTTCTTCCTGGTGGTTCGACCAAGGTACCTTGATATGAGCCGACTTTGCTCCGTTAACCCGACTTGATCTGGCAACACTTTTTCCCTTATCTCGAACGAGGACAAAATCTTGATTCGGTCCGACGATATCTCGGCTTGTGCTATGTTCTGGATTTTCGGTATGCTCGTTTAACAATTGTTACAGCCTTTTCTTTTCCTCCTGCCTTCAGAGGGCATTACGCCGATTTATGTCTTCTTGTGCCCGAATATCTGCCTGTCTCTGAAATTGTCGATGAGTCTCCATATCCTCCATCTGTTGTAACATTGAGTCCATTGTGTCATTCAGACGACGAATATCATTGTTTTCCATTGGAAACTCTAGAAGAGGATCTTGTGACTGGACTTCCGGCCGGTATGCCTGCCTAAGGACTGGAGAGGTTACAGTATCCTTGGCTTCTTCCTCAGTCTCCCTAATAAGGTGATCATGATCCGGGATAACCGAGTCAGTGAACTGGGTTGTCTGTTCCTGAAGTAGCTGCCGCTGAGACAGCTCTTCCGATATCTGATCCTGCCGAGCTATCTGAGCACGACTACTAGTACTTGCGGCCATTTGGAGTTGGTATTCGTGGTCTTTCATGGTTTGGGAATCGAAATCTACAGATCCCCACGATCGGCGCCAATGTTCGATTCTAGGAACATAAATGTCTAACCACAGAGGGTTAATGTAGGATTGGTTTAGGATCTATGACTTTCTCCAAGTTAATAGGTAAGGACCCCAGAGACAAGATAGTTCTATGATGTCTATGGGGAAGACACCACAGAATATCAAACGATCACTGTGTTACACGAGAATGGCGTTCAGACAAGAGGAGTAGGGTGTGTGCGTAGTGTAACCATAAGAGAAGGGAAAATCAATTCGAGTTGTGTACCTGAGGGTAATCTTCTATTTATAGAGATTACCTAGGATTTCGTCCTGAAGGTTGGGTATTCGTCCTTTGATTACCATGCAGCTCCACGTCCAGTGAATGCCTGCTTCGCTATCTAACATTTCCTGCTCCACTACCTGTACTGTCGAGATCAACACCTTGATTAGAGGGCAATTAGCATTTTTTCTGCTTAAACCGGTCCTTTACCTAAGTGGGTCCTTATTGGGTCATATTAGACCAGGGCCCAATATACGAATCCGTAACAGTTGCCCCCCAGAACGGAAATTTAAGTCTCTAAGCTTCCGGGATGGATTAGTTATCTCATGCGAAGTGCGGCCTCGGCCATTTCCGCCAGCAATCTGGTCAATAGCCCAGTTCGTCCATTCCTGGCATTTGTTGCCTATCATCGATTTTCCGCGTGTTCGAGCTAAGGTTAGTAGTTTGTGTTTTCTCCTCACCCTCCTTATTTGACTCCACTCCCTTGATTGGGATGCATTTAACTACATTAATACTGATCTCTACATCAGCCTCGGCCCCAACGTGAAGCCCACCGTCATTAACCTCACAAAAAACTAGTTCACTTACCTCTACAACGTTTGCTACATCTTGATGATTAATACTAGTTGACTCGTTCATGCCCCCAAGACCCATGTGCTTCTCTTCCAATTTTCTTGTGCAAACCGAGGCGTTATAACATCTCTTGCCTGGTTCCTCCTCCATCTTCTCCTTGCTCACACCCCCAGGACCCGAGCACTTCGCTGATACCTTTGTTATATTTCCGTAGAAATATCGCAAGTCTTGGCAGGTTCCTCCTCCAACCCTTGATTAGAAACCATGTGCAGCGTTAAAACTCCATTCTGGGTTGCAGCACTAAAGGCGAGCACGTCATTAGTATGATGCCCAACCCCATGATTTTTACCCACTACTTGCCAAACACCAACAATGCTTTTTTCTATCATTCACTGGATTGAGCCATAGCAGATCAACTCCTCAAGCACGCAACCGCCTGTGTCCATAAATCTTACAATTTCCACACACTAATTCTAATCCTTCATACACAATATCTTGTTGCTTTCCTTCAAGAATGTAGTGTAGTTCTAGTTCTTTGGACAAATCAACTTCTACACATATCCTTGTGTATCGGCCTCTAGCAACTTTTGTGGCCATGGCATCCATTCGAACAAATCTGCCAATTAAACTTCCAATGTCTACCAGTAGCTTAGTCTTGACAAACTCAGGTGGAAAGGCCGGTAGATTCACCCACATCTTTACCAAACCAATCTCATCTACATCCGGATCAAACTCTGGACTCCACTCCTTCACTACAAGATAATGACTTTTCACTACCCATGGTCCCTCATCTTTGGCCGTACACATATCTGTCAACGATTCAAATCGAACCAGATAATATCCATTTGCCACGTCAGTTACAACTATTTGGCCTTTTCTTGCCCAAAACGTCTCCAGCCAGTGTCGCATATGGTCAAAGGCAAATCTCCTTCCCACGGCTTTGATGACCAGGGTTTGTCTCCAGCGGCGCCATGCACGATCTTGAATCCATCTGAGAAAGAGAACATCATAACACCCTTTTCGTTGCTTTCTTTGGTGATTTCATCGTCCAACCCCGAGGCTTCATCCCCGGCCTTATCCTCCAACTCCCCATCCCATACAGAGTGACTCGTACGTACTACTCCAGCGTATGATCGAGCCGTCAACCCTCCCTCCAGCGCCATCATCCGGCTGTGCAGGGAGCCCTAGCAAAGCGAAACCCTACTCATATTATAATTATGTTGATGACTTTACTCTATTATGAGATTGTTAATTGATGGAAGATAAAGGAATATGTTAGTTTCCTAAAATGTATAATAGCCTAAGTTTCTAAGATATGAGCATGCAGCTTCCTAGAATATCAGCCATTATAAATAGGTGTCTCCTTATCATCTCTCCCTCCATCTATTTTTCTCTCTACTGTAGTGCATCTTGCTTTATCCTCCTCTTTTATTTGCTAGCACGTAAAAACAATAATATGGAGTGCAAGAGCTACCTCATTATCTCACCCACCAAATCTAAAGCTTAATTATTGTGAGTTACATGGTTTTTTGTAGTACTTAAAATTGAGGTTTGTTGACAAAGCATGTATATATGTCTCACAAATCATTCTTTACCCTTCAACCTAGTTATGATAAGTTGCTCTAAAATTATAGACTAAGGATAATAATCGAAGCCTGAAACAAGTAATTAGATTTACATAACGGAGTTTACTTCAACAAACAACACCTGGCTTCACTGCATAACCAAACAAATTGGAGTGACCAAACAATCTTCCTTGTGCAAGGAGCTCGTTGATCAATTCATCAAAACACAGTTCACCAGGAATTTTTCCCTTTTCATCCATCAAAACCAAAGTTGACACTGCTTCTTCTGTCCTTCCTCCAGCACAAAGTGCTTGAATCATCAGTTCATGTGTCCTTTGGTCTAGTATTGAATCTCTCTTGGTCATTTTCTCAAACACCCAGCGTGCATCTTCAAGCATACCTTTTTCTTTCCTTAATTCTCTACACAACCTTCAATGGAGAGTTGGTAATGACACTAATATTCCTCTTAACCACCCTCTTTGGTGGCCGATACATCAAGGTTCTGTTCATTTGATAAATTATCATCATGATTCAGACCTTATACCGCATACTTCTTATAACTGGAACCCTATGAGATGGAAATTACAGGTTTTAAATACAATGTATTCTCCAGAGGTTGTTTTGAAAATAGCCAGCAAACCACTCTCATTTTCAGAAAGGGCGGACTCTTTTATCTGGACAGTAAATTCAACAGGAATTTATTGTGTTCGGGATGGTTTCTTCATTTGTTTAGAGAATTTACTTTCAGAATTCAGAAATGCTAATCCTTTCTGGAAGTTTATTTCGTCTATCTCTCTTCCATATAAAAATCTTCTCATGATCTGGAAGCTTATTCACAGGGCAATTCCTGCTTCGGATGTCCTGACTAGACACCTCTTAATATCTTCTGGTTTATGTCCCTTTGGAACAAAGAAGTATTGATTCCTTATGTCCATTGGTGCCAACATATATCTCAAAATTTTCACTTTTGGCTAAATCGGTAATTCGGGTAAAATTTTGACTTTTGTCAAAATTTCACTATTTTATTTATCCAATTACATACACTTCATACATGAAATTTTTCAGAGAAAATTAAGGATATTACACTTGTAAAGTAAGAAATCCTAATTATTTAAGATAAAATAAATCTAATTAGTCTTTTTTAATTCATTTAGGTAAAAGAATACAGGTTTTCTTTAGATAAATGCCAAAAAAAATTGAATTAATCCATCCAAAAGGATATATTATCTTATAAATGGAGAGAGGAAGAGATAGAACGATGAATTTCTTTCGGCAAGCGCCCCTATTAAATAACAATCTTTCTTTTTTTACCATTCCCCACAAGATGGATAAAAAATATTTTGTTAGTGTGGGACTTCCTTTATTACTTAAATCATTTCAAATAACTCTATATCTTGCTATAGATTTGCAATGAGTGATTATTTTCAGAAACTCAAAATAGAGTTCACCAAAGTATACACAATTTCCTTGGTTAATTGATGTCTAACATTTTGTTTGATTTGGTTTGTTTTGCAGTGTATGATCGATCTTTCCAAAACCGCCTTTTTAGCCAACTAATGTATCTTCACTCTATGATTTAGGCGTCTAATAAAAGTATAAGCGAGTGGTGATAAAAGTATAAGCGAGAGATGATCCATTACCAAGTGATTTAGTTTTAGCGCTCATCACTGAGAGCAATTCATTTTAGTGAGATCTGCACAATTTAAATAAAATTTTAATGGTCTAGATTTAAAATTTTCAACAAATGATTTTAAATCAAAAATTTATTTTTTGAAAAATTGACAGTTAAGGTATTATCTTTATTTTAGATTTTATATATATTAAAATTTTTTTTTTTTTTTTTTTTTGAAAAAATTGAAAGTTAAGAAAAAAAATAAGGTAAACCATCCAAATTAGACCTAAAAGTCTGCAATGATAAATAGCTCAGCTTGATTTGGTTGCCGAAACCGAGACTATAACATTATACTCGCAATTAATGCACAAAGAAAATGATAACTTTTCTTTCCTTTCTGGAGCACGAAGTGCTTGATTCATCAGTTTATGTAACCTATGGTCTACTACTACTAAATCTCTCTTGGCCATTTTCTTAAATGTTTGGTGCAATATCCTAAATTTTGAGCCTAAAGACTTGGGAATAAACCTATAAAAGGCAGGCGACTAAGCCCAGTTCGAGCATAGTCTCAAGAATGTAGAGGGACAGGAAGTCTCTCAGGGGACTAAGTAACTCGGCTATACGGGTTAGTGGATTTAGTATGTATAAGCCGTGGAATTAAAGTGCCAATGAAAAAGAGGCACAGATGACCCATACGGTGTAAATCTGGTTGGAAAAGATGCCACCCAATATGTCCTAAGGCAGGGGGCAGAGCTTGAGACAAAAATTTGGGGGGAATCTATACTCATTAACTAATTAAAATTTTTTATGATTATATAACATTTTAAAATATTCAGATTTATAACAAAAGTTGGGAAGAGAAAAAATAAGGAGAAGATAAAATCAAAGAAATAATATTACAGTATTACTCCTTGTATTTTGATGGACTAGAGAAAACACAAAGAAAAGAAACTTTATAAATTAAAAGCCATATGTAGAGAAACTTTCTATCTTCTGTGTTATAACTATGATGATGCACCGAAAATAAAGTAGCTCCACTGTAAAGAAACTGGAAAACTCTATAATGGTATTGTTGTACTTCACTCTGATTCAGCAACATCATTTGCTGGCAATGTCTTTTTCCCAGATCAGTTAAATTTACAGCAAATACTTCTACTTCTGAGGTTGAGGTTGAGGTTTAGAATGAAAAATCAATTAACTTCATCCACAGGTGTAGTGTAGAATGGATAAAAGCATAGTAAAGAATACACCACAAAAGTAAATTTCATTGATAAGCTAAAAATTTCAAGCAATTAGATTGGAATATCGAAAAAAATGACAAGATTAACATACAACATAGAACAAAGATTGAATTATAAGCCCCAAAGATATACAAGGTTGACTTGCAAATGGAAAAACAAAAGAAGGAAAAATGTTATTAAAAAAATTGGGGGGGGGCCAAAATTAAAATTTACATTATATTAATTTTAAAAAAAATCTAAACAAATTTCTTTTTTTTAGGGGAGTCATAGTCATAATAAAGCTATGTCTCTGTCCTAAGGTATAAGACAATTAGTTGAGCGAAAATATGCCGGTATAAGTAAGTATACGACATTTTCAGTGTAGTTGGGCATACCCTGCGTTTTTAGAAAACATTGGTATATGGCATCATTTGTCGAGTCTTAGTATGGGTTGCAATCCTGAGTAGTCGCTGATAAAGTGACTTTAATAAAATAAGATCATGATGACTAATGATGACATAGCTTTTGAGTCGTCACAAAAAGATCATAACACGTGTCCCTCATCATGACAAAGCATAAAGCTACTTTTGTGTTGGCGCAATGAGAACGTGGCACATGTTGACTCATCACGACAAGTGAAAAAGCTACTTTTGTGTTGGTCCAATAGAAACATGACACATTTCATCCATCATGACAAGTCAAAAGTTAGTTTTGTTGGTCAAATAGAAATGTGACACGTGTCCCCTCATTATGACATAGCTTTTGAGTTATCGCCACAAGATTATGACATGTGTCCCGTAATCATGACAAGGCATAAAGCTACTTTTATATGGTCAATGGAAAGAGGACACATGGCACATTCTAAACCATACACGCGGTGCATTATGGACCAGACACGTGACGCGTTCTAGATCGCACCTGTGTTCTATATATATACCCCTTCCCCCTTAATATCTTTAAGTCATTCTTGGCCAAAACATGGAAAAGAGAGGGGAGAGAGAGGGAAAAACAAAATGGAGAGGAGGGAGAAGAAGTGGGGCTGATTTCGCCTCCGATTTGGTGTTTTTAATTCCCGGGGCCTTCTCCAATGTTTTCCTCTTAGCAAAAGCAATATTTCTATGGTTTTGGATTCTTAATATGAGGTGTTTGGTGCCGTTTACATGGTGGAGGTGCTGTCAGATCTCCAAATCGATCACAAAATCAAGGTAAGTAGGACTTGGATTCTTGCACTCCCTTCAATCTTCATAAACATTCTTAAGACCTTGATGAATGATTCTTTCGTGGTGTTTTGAAGTCTTGACTGAAAATACAAGGGAGTTCAAGGAGGAAAGATTTCAAGGAAAAGATAAGATCAAGGGTGAGAAGTATCGTTATTTGAAACTTTAAGGAATTTTGGAGTTGATTATCAGTCTAACAGTTTATCATATAGTAACCTTAATCCTCATATGCTTTGTATGTCTCTGTATATATGTTTTACCATGATTGTGTATGTATTCGGTGTTGTTATTTTCCAAGCGTTTTGGTACTGGAAGCCGCTGTGTGCGACTAGGGCCTTGCTATGCCCGGCAGTCTGTGCTATGTGCTATAAAGATGGCTTGTTCCGAATTAGGCTCTGTGCCTCGCTGTGTGTGATTTACTGAATGTTGTGGTTTGTATTTATGGTTTTCTTACATACTTTGAATATACTTTGTGTATGAGATTAACGATTACTCTGGAATCTTCGGGATTCCAGTCTATTGCTACCTGTATATTTACAACTTGTTGAAAGTAGCTCCCAGGATAAAGTGGTAAATGCTAGCACATAAAGGTCGGAACCGGTTTCAAATCATTCGAGGAAGATTTGTAAATATTTTATGTATTTATGTTTTAAATTTCTAACCAAGATTTGTAATACCCTACGAGTACACTACACTCAAACCAAATGTATGCTCTGCTACGTAATTTACTCTAATACATGTTAAGTAATATAATATAAGAAGGGATAAGGGTCTTATTTGCCCCGGAAGTTTTCACTCAGGAGCACTCAGCACCCGGAAGTTTTTTTTAGAGCAAAATTGCCTTGGAAGTTTAAAAATGTAGCAATCTTGCTCTTCCGTTAATCTTGATTATTAAATTGTTGCTCTAATTTGTAAACTTTCAGGGCAAAATTGCTCCTAAAAAAGACTTTTGAGACAAAATTGCTCCATTTTGTTAATTTCCAGGGCAATTTTACTCTAAATAAAACTTCTGAATGCTGAGTATTCCTGAGCGAAAACTTTCGGGCCAAATAAGACCCTTATCCCAATATAAGAATTAAGAGGTATCACACTACCCACCACCCGAAAGGGCGAGGCCGGTAGGGATGTAACATTTGGCGTGCATCTTCAAGCATGTACGTTTTTTGGAATTATCCACACAATTTTCTAATTCATTCAAATCAAACGCCCAATTTTTATCGTTATATGAGGATAAAAACCTAATCCTATTAACTAGGTTTTTTTGGGTCAGAAAGTCCTTCATTTCCGGTTCCATGCGGGAGCAGCTAATTTCATCAAGAGTCAAACCATATTTTAGTGTATTTTATTTGTCAGTTGAAATATTCTTTCTATCAAAATGACTTAAGTTAATAGTGAAATCATATGTGTTCATTAGACTTGCTCATGATATGAAACTTGAAGAAAAGAGGATTACGTTGCTTGTTTAATTTGATGGAGCATATCGGGGGAGGAGATTGAAAAACTTCATGATATGGAACAAGAAATTGAGAAACTTTGCACATTGAAAAGTTATAATATTGAATTAAGTGTATATAAAATGTGAGGCATGTCTCTTATAAATCATTTTGATAAAAAAAGTCAACCTCAACCTACATATATATCTAAAATTCAATAGACATATCAGAGGAGTTCAACCTATGGGACAAAAAAAATAAGAAGAAGAAGAATATTATAGACCTGAGGCCTCTTAAAAAAAAAAAAAATGAAATGAAGCAGAAATTCAACAATATCTAAGTCATTTTGATAGAAAGACTGTCTGAACCTTTGCATATATCTAAAATTCAACAAAAACGGAACATAAACTTCTTACGGCATAAGTATCTCCTTAAATTAAAAATAATGAATAAATCAGCGAAATTAAACTCGATCAATTTCAATTAGCTAGGAGCCTAGGAGAGCACTGTCTCTTAAATTATTAATGAACAAATTAAACTAACAAAACAATTAATACATGAATCAAAAGTGGAGAGATCTGCTGAAAACCTTCAAAGTGATTGGGTGTGGTGGAGGATCCTGAACTTGACGACGACGTATTGATCCATTATTAGTATTACTAATCTTGGAATTGATGCCAAGAATGGGATTGATGAGCTTCTTGAGCACACGGTGGAACCGAGGCCCGGAACGACGTCGTCGTATTGATTGCTTCCCCTGCGTTGTTGTTGGAGCTGATTCTGGTTCTGATGAGAGGCTCAAGCTTCGAGTCTGCATGGCCCGGTTCAGGTGCGCCTCGAACCACATCCTCTCGAACCGGTCCAACAGATCGCTCTCTTCATCACCGAATGGTGTCTTCAGTCCAACCATTGGAGCGTGCTTCAGGGTCAGCTGGTTGCTTCTAATTATGTATCGTCTTCATATCAATTATGCATAACGAAACTTGATGGCTTTTGCAGAGGTAGATGAATAGAGATTACGACATTTAGGTAGGGGCAGTTAATAAAGGCTACCAACCTTGCCACCAAATACAGTGGAAACTTAAGTTAATTGTCTTATAATTTAGATAAATTAAGAAAATTAGTTATATTAATTATTTATAACAAATATATACGTTGCATTTCATAAAATACCACCTTTAATCATGACAACTTCTGAATATATAGAATCTCCTTAACGATGCTTTGATGAAAAAATTACTTCCTCCAGCACTTAATATTGAGGGAGCATAAGTTAATTAGGAAAATGTTAGTTAACATGATATATTTTTTAAAACATCCTAATTATCTTTTTTAATTATCTTGTTCCCTCTCTTCATTGATTATTATCAAGGGAAAGCATCAAAATGGGTAAATTAGAAAAAAAAAATATGAAAACTATATTTTATATATTTATGACTAAAATTAACTCCATAAATATGTCTTATATTAAGTACCGAAGACCGGAGGGAGTATAAATTTAAGAGTCAAAATGTATTGAATTCTTATATTTAAGACTAAATTAAATCCCCAACTAGATATTATATTAAAGATCATATTTAATAAATGGGAAAACCATTATATTCTAGAAGTACATATAGTTTTCTTCAATTTTTATTTGGATACCTTTATGTTTTTATATATTATGGGAAATGGTGATTTTTAATTTTTATAATTTCTTAAAGAAAAATAGTCTGAATTAAAAAGAAACGGGATAATTTTAGAGGTATTTTTTTTCATTTTATATGTTTTGCAATAACATATTTGAAGATTGCAGGGAAAAGTATACTTAGGAATGTAATGATATTACCAAAACAGAGGACAATCTTCAGCAAGCGACCAAGTGTGTGTATCATGCATGCATGTAGTGAAATCGAAGGATAATTAAATTAATGTACACAGGCCAAGGAATGATAATTGAATAAGGGCACAGGGACCATCAACTTTTCCATGATTTGGGTATGTGGAGTTAATGTTTGAAAATAAATGTATACATAAAAAAAAATGAATTTTATGTAGAAATAAACAAATGGATCTTGAATAGTATTTAAAATGAGGTTGGCCCTGTTCACCTTTGGGAGTGATCAAAATCTCAATCTATTCTGAAGTCGTATATTTGAGACTGCGGAGCGTATAGTGCATATCTTAATATGAACCAGTAAGATTGATTTTGGATGCTCCAAATTCAATTTGAATTTTATTTTATGGTTTTTAAAAAAATTATTTTAATAAATATAATATTTAGAATAAAATTAATATTACAACTGGAATTTTTTTAAAAAAAAATAAATACATATATTTAAGGGCAAATAAAATTACGGTGACAGACCAACCCAACCTTCATGAAATTATGGGGGAAAGGTTGTGGCCTTGTGGGGGCAATTCTTACGACATATTTTCATGTGATATGATATAATTGAGTAAGGTTTTGTGGTTCCCCAGAAGCATATATATATATATATATATAATCAAATAATGTTAATGAGTGAATTTATATTATAATGATTTTATCTTCAAAAGGGATTTTGATTATGCGCAGTATTATTACATATACAGGGAATAATAATAATAATAGTAGTAGTAGTTAAGTTTTTGCTCATTTTTCCACTTTTGTTTCTCTTACGTTTACAAGCATGCGCAGGCCACAGCATATACTGATGACTTCTCCAAACAGCATTAGTGAGTTTGCTCAACTTTTTTGAAGTCTTACAAGTTGGGGAAAAAATTTTACTTAAATACTCATAATTTACAGGATAATGGTATAAAAATACCCATAAAAATGTGCAAAACTACCTTAAAACTTTAAAAATAAGAACAAAAATGCAACAAAACAATTGAAATGACTTAATACTGTGCTACTTTTTTGATTTATTCATAATAATAGTATGAGCTCAACCACAAAAAGTAACTGTTTCTTAGGTGATATTAATGGCTATGACTATTTTCACTCTCATTTTCAGAGTTTATGGGTAGTTTTTCACATTTACCTTCACATATAATATCAATCACTAAGTAGTTTACGAAAAATAGAAACTGTTATGAAACTTATAGAAATCAAAGTAAAGAAGGACATTTCTCTGCATGTTACATGGAGTTAGGGTAAATTACATTGTTCATCGTTATGAGAACAATATAATTTTATATCAATAATGCTTTTAAACTTTCTAGGATTAGGTATGAATTTGAATTCCGCTCACAAAGTGAAGAATTTGTTTATGAGTATATTATAATTACCATTTTAAGTAAATCTTGAACCATTTAATTATAATTTAAGTAGTAAATTCGCCCTAAAAAGTATACGTTGAGGAGTAGTATATTGCTCTGAAAGTTTTTTCAAATTCAATGCCATCCCAAAAGTTTCAAAATGTAACAATGTTGTCCTTTTCTATTAAAAAGTTAATAGTCAACGTCAATTTTTTAACGTTCAACGTTAGTTTTTCTAATGATATTGGGTAACCTTGCTATGTTTTAAAACTTTGGGAGTGACATTGAACTTGAAAAAACTTTCAGGATAATATTACTCCTCAATGAAAACTTCCGCAGAGGATTTGCTTTTTAACTCTCTAATTATAAAATTTGCCCACCATATATACAATATTGAGTCTATGAAACCCAATTTTTACCTAAACTTGATATGTTTAAAATGAATAATAAACTGTTATGAATAATTAAAGTTTTGTTGTAAAATCTAGAGGTGTTGAAATTCTTAAATACACTTGAAAAACATAATTCATTTTTTGACATGATGATGTCGAGCATGTGGTAATTGAAGCAACAACGAGATTGATTATGATTTTGTCTCCACGAAGAAATGCAAAGAGGTGGGATTGCACATTACAGGGTGAATCATTACAACTTATTATCTTATTTGGTATAGTGCTTTTGATTACCCTTATAGCACACTTCTTCATCAAACTTCATCTCAATTCATTCCATTTTTCTAATTTTATTTTATTTTTTATATATAATCATTATTACCCCTTATCTTCTAGTGATTTTTTTTTTCCAAGACAAAGTACTCCCCACGTTTCATATTTGCTCCTTCAATCCAAAATATAGAGTGGATTCTAGAATTTTTTTTTTTTTTTTTTTTTTTTTTTTTGTCTACAAGATAAGTCACCAAAGAGGTTATTAATTACTCCCTCCTCCGGTCTTTAATATAAGACATATTTAAGGAGTTGATCTTGGTCCTAAATATAAGACAAATTATTTTATTTTTCTTAATATTTTCCTAATTTACCATTGTTGATGTTTTCTCAACAATAATCAAGGAGGAGAAGGGATGAGAAAATTGCAAAAGATAACTAGAGCATTTAAAAAAAATACATGTTATGTCAACTAACTTCCTTAATTTGATCAAATTAAATAAATATGTTTTATATTAAAGACAAGAAGGAGTACCATTTTTTTATTTTACTGGTGGTATACATTATAAGAGAAAGAGGAGAGGGATAAGAATTTGGATAGAGGCAAATGCACAATGAATTTTAAAAAAATAAATAAATAAATAAGACACATTTAGTGATTTAGCCGTTCTTTAATTTCAATGAGGCGGCTAAAAATGACTTATATTTAGGCCTAGATTATAATATACAAATAACCGAATTACGTAGATGTTAACAAAATGTATAAAAACTGTATTTTATTTTCCAAAAGTATCCTTATATAAGGGGGGAGAGAGAGAGAATGAGTAGGAAAAAATTCATGTGCTGAAAGGTAATTAAAGCTTAGAAAAAAGAAAAAGAAAGGTAATTAATGCAATGATACAGAGCAATATGTAATTAATTGGGACAAAGATAAATAAACAAAAAGTTGATTAAAATTTAAGACATCATTTTAGTGTGTATTATAAGTAGGATCATATCACCTTAAAAAATACTTCCTCTTCTCCTTTTTTATAAGATGAAATTCACCAAATCATGTTGTTTGAAAAGTTAGTTAAAATTAGTTAAATGCAATAAACATGCAAAAATGAACTTTGTTTTCTAAAAATGCCTTCATTTATGTGCCAGAGAAAAAATATATTATATTGGTGTATAAAAAAAAGAATATATTATATTGAGGACGTTTTAGTCAAATATGAAAATTAAATACAATAGTGATATGAGTAATTTTATAATTAAAAAAGGTTAAAATAGGGCGAGTCTACAAAATCCTTTTTAGGACAACTCCTAAATCAATATTATAAAAAGCAACATTGTATAGCCAAAAATTCTATTTTATAATTGGAAAAAAAAAAGGTGTGCTTGTTTGTATTGTGGTGTACACAGCACGGCACACATAATCATCAAAGTAGATGCTAGTATCAATTATTTGATGTAAATTAGTGAAGAAGCAAAAGAACAAGGGATTAAAAGGGTAGTGTGTGTAATGTTTGTTTCTTTGATGTGTTGTTTTTTTCCTCGATATTCTCTCTAATCTTTATTATAAGATATCAACTAATAATTGTTTTGGTCCTTTTTATAAAGACTTGCTTGTTTTTAAAGCGCATTAATTATTATTATTTTTCATGTATACCCATAATTAATAAAAGTAGTGGGTGAGAGAGTAATAATTAATGTAATATTAGAGTTTAATATAATTAATAGGGGTGATATTAGAAATTACTTAAATTGTACGACAACTTTATTGATTTTTTTTTATTGATTTGTGAGAATTATTAGTTGGTGCCTTATAATAAGAACCAGAGGAAGGATGATCAAGTGTTTCCCCTCGAAGTTTAGAAGGCAAAGGGTTCTCATCTCTCCCAATAAGTACGCTTATCAGGATTTGAACTTGTGTTCTTGTGTATAGGGTGGGTTCCTTACTACTTCAACCAACAACTTGTTAATTGTTTATTTAAATTGAAACAGAAATAATTTGTAATATACAGTTCACATACATTTATGGGAAACATGGGATCATTGTTCCATTCATTGCTCCAAATGCTGCCAACTTATAAATAAAGTCTCTTAATTGGTTTATGCTTTTAAGGACTCCTCCTCCTTGTGATCAATTCTTATTATTTCCCACCATGATACTATCTCCCATATTTCATAAGCCCCCATTTATTTATTTATCTATTTAAACAAATTTTCTTCACCTACAAGCCTTCATAAATTATTCACTAGACAATTCAAGTCACATATATATTTTACAAAATCGTTATTTCTACTCTTCTTCTTTTTTTTTTTTTTTTTTTTGTCTAGTTAATTATATATATATATATATATATCTCAATTTTTATATAAAAAATATATCTTCTTTGATTTATATCAAACACAATATTTATTAAATTTTAGCAAAACTTCACAAGCCAAAAAAAAAAAAAAAAAAAAAAAAAAAAAAAAAGCAGTAGCAGCAAAACTTGGATAAACTTGTACATCTTCAAGGTACTCCCTCTTGTCTTTAATATATGACCTATTTGGAAAGTTTATTTTAATCTTAAATATAAGATATATTTATCAATATTGTTCTACCTTTTTCTATTGATGTTCCCTCAATAATAATCAAGAAGGAGAGGAATGAGGAAATTAAGAAAGATACCTAGTGTATTTTAGAAAAAAACATGTTATATTAAAAACTTTCTTAATCTAATTAAATTATGTAAATAAGTCGTATATTAAGTAACATTGGAATAATATTGACTCATCTACTAGTTTACTATCTATTCACTACTAATATTTGAATTCAGTAAGAAGTCAACTTATGTTGCTTATCTTGTGAATAGTAATACTTTTCTGATGGCGCAATTTGACTTTTAGAATTTTACTTGTTTGGGTGATTAAATGATTTAAATTTGAATTAAATAATAAAGGTAATTATGTGATTACATTATGTATGATACGAGTATGCATTTTTAATTTAAACAAATTTCCCCTCAGTTTTGTTGAAATTCCTCGTACTTTTTTTTTTTTCCTTTGGAGAAATTGAGACTTCTCTTTTATTTTTAGAATAAACAGTCCATTGCAGAAACAATAGTAGTCAGCAAAATTCAGACATTATTTTCTAGTTTTAAAGAACATAAAATTCTGTACAATATTATTTTTTTTTTTTTTTCATTTTCGTCCAGTGAAAAATACCCCAAAAAACTCAAATAATACTAATTCAAGCTCAAAAGTATCAATAATGCAAGATAGTGCTTTTTAACTTTTCCTTTTCTGGTCACCACCCTTTCGCTGCATGATTTGTATTTTGTAATCATGACCAATGTTTTGATATTTTGATCTTGTGTCTGCCTTGTTCCCCACTTCTTTTGGTTTTCTTTTTCTTTTTTCAAATTCTCTCAAGTTCAGTTACTTCCATGAAGAAAGGGGAAAAAAAGCATCACTTTCTTTTTTTTCCTTTTTTTTCCCCATGGCATTGCAAAGTAATTGAATTTGAATGCATCAGTCATTCAAACCAAAAGTGGTGAAGAGAAATCCAGTAGTAAATAAAAGAAATAAAAAATATATATATGAAAAAAGCATGTAAACTCAAACAAGAAAGTAAACTCTTGAGGCTATGATCCGACTGAACATTCTTTGCCTGTATAGCTTTAGATTTTAGAGCAAGCAAACTGGATTGTTCTTCACCATGTATTTTTCTCTGCAAATATTATGTTGTTTTACTCAAACTCTACAACTTAGTTTCATTCTATTTCCTCTTGTCCTTCTGAAGGGCATTGTATCAACTCTAATATGTTGACTACTTCAGCCATGTCTGGACGGTTTGATGGCACTTGTGATGCACAGATTAAACCTAATTTTATCACAGGAATTGCTTCTTCTGCAGCAAAATTTCCCAGAAGCCTTGGGTCGATGCACTGATCCGCCTTTCCTTCCTCCAATGCTCCCCTAACCATGTCACACAGAACAACCACATCATCCTCCATATATTCCACGGGTCTTTTCCCGGTCACTAGCTCGAGAACTAGGATCCCAAACCCGTATATATCACATTTCTCGGTTATCTTCACCGTGCGGCAAGCAAACTCAGGTGCCATGTATCCGAGCGCACTTTGAATTTTGCTGCTCAGGACACAGTGGTCTAGCATTGGCAATAGCCTCACCAGACCAAAATCTCCTATCTTTGGCTCACCAGAGCAGTCAATCAGAACATTTGTTGATTTCAGATTGTAGTGAATTATGTTCATTTGGTGCAAATGGGCTAACCCTTTTGCCATGCCAAGAATAATCTTGAACCTTTGTCGCCACGAAAGGATGTCTTTCTTATTCTCATCATGTAAAAGCTTATGTAGACTTCCTCTGGATAGGTACTCATAGATCAGAAGCTGCAAGGATGAAGTCCAATAGTAACCTTCAAGTGCCACAAGATTCTGGTGCCTCATCTTCCCAAGTGTTTTCACTTCCCTCTCAAAGTCTTCTTGGGACTTGACCAGACTAGAGACTGTAAGCTTCTTAATTGCTACAGAACGCCCATCTCGGAGAATAGTGTGATAAACAACTCCAAATCCGCCACGACCAATCTCATTGTCTTTATTGAGAAGATTATGAGCCCCATCAGCAAATTCAGCATCTCCAGTGAACATTACAAGTTTGCCATAGTTTGGATCATTTTGGGGTGAACAACTATAGTCTTCACCACCGGATAGCGCAAATGGCGCAGCAGAACGTGACATAGAGTGGCGTGCATGCATATTTAGCAGTGTGATAGCCACCACGCCAGTGATGATAAAAGCAGCAGCTCCAATAGCAATAAGGGCAGAGATACTGAGAATGACCTTCTTATGACGACGGTTTTGAGAGGAAGGACCGGAATTCGAGCCAGAAGAGTTTGGGTTAAGGACAATTGGTTTGGGATCAACGGATGGGCAGGAGTGATTAACAATGGAACCACATAACAATGGATTAGCAGAGACAGATGAGGGAGGGATAGTATTGAAGAAGCCACCCACCGGTAGCTCACCGTGAAGGTGGTTGTAGGAAACATTAAAGGAGAACAGGCGGGAAAGATTTGTCAGCTCCTTTGGTAAGCTTCCAGAGAGTTCATTCCATGACAAGTCCATGTGCTGAAGATTGTGCAAGTTTGCAATGGCTGAAGGGATTGAACCAGCAAGCTTGTTGTGAGAAAGATTCCTGCACCATTCAATTAAAATCAACAAACAGAAATTAGACTCTTCAAATTGATATTTGAAGTTCACAATTTTGTTTAACAGAAGTTAGGGCAGAGAGCTTACAAAGATGTCAGGGACGAACACTTATCGATTTGGGTCGGAATTCTCCCAGTAAGGAAATTCCTCTGCAGTCTGAGTTCACTCAGTGAAATCAACCCTTCTATCTCAGAAGGAATGCTTCCATTAATCTTGTTGTCACTTAGGTCAAGAATGAACAAAGATTTAAGCTCTCCTATACTCACTGGAATAGCACCAGAGATATTATTGGTGGACATATTTAAGACTTGCAAGCTACTAAGACCCCCAATGCTAGATGGAAGACCACCAGAAAATGCATTGGATGACAAATCCAAAACCTGGAGGCCAAAATAAGACGTCGATGTGGACGAAAGCGCAGGAATATTGCCCTTAGTGAAGTTGTTCCATGAAAGTGAAATACTTTTTAAACCCATCTTAAAAAACCATGAAGGAATGTGGCCTGATAACTTATTGTGGCTCATGTCAATATCCAAGAGCTTAATGCAGTTGCTCATTGACTCAGGCAAGTTTCCTGTAAGTTGATTCCTTGAGAGATTTAGTTTATTCAGGGAATCAAGATTTCCTAACGATTTAGGAATCCAGTCTGAGAATGAATTTGCAGAAAGGTCTAATATCTCCAGATTTTTCAAGTCTCCAATCCAATCGGGAATGCCCCCTGTGAATGAATTTCCCTGTAAACTAAGAGATGTGCATGAGCTAAGTTTCTGCATTGAGTCAGGAAGTCTCCCAGAGAGAAAATTATCACTGAAATCAAGTGATTTCAAGAGCAAGCAACCTCCAATACCCTCAGGAATCCTACCAATAAAACGATTCTTCTGTAGACTTAACTCTCTCAAATCATTCTGGTTCTCAATTCCCTCAGGAATCTCTCCTTCTAGCAAGTTATTAGACAGATCAAGTGTTTGCAATCCCCTCAAATACCATATCCCAGAGGGTAATTCTCCAGAAAGTTGATTATGGGAGAAGTTAACAGTAGCTAACATAGAGCAAGAGCTTAAGGAATCAGGAATTTTACCTGAAAGATTGTTTCTGGCAAATGAAACTGATCTTAAAGACCCACATTGCTGGAAAAATTCTTGTGGGATAGATCCAGAGAGATTGTTCTCGCTCAAATCAACAAGTTGCAAGCTCCAAAGGCGAGGAAGATCAGGGATTATGGTCCCAGTGAAGTTGTTTCTAGAAAGTGATAGAACTTGAAGGAACTGTAATCTCAATAACCCTCGATCAATATGTCCTGAAAGAGAAAACCCATCAAGGACTAAAGCAGAGACCCTGCGGGTCGTCGGGTCGCATTTGACTCCGACCCAATTGCAGGGAGTTTCATCGTCTTCGTTCCAACTAGAGAGCATAGCTTTCGGGTCTTTTAGACCCTCTTTGAACACAATCAACCCCAAGACATCGTCGTTGAACGCCGCCGGGTCGGTAGAGATTACCAGAATCGGAGCAAAAAGAAGAAAAAGGACATAGGCGAATTGCATTTTAAGATATAAATATATATTCAGACACAAGAACGCAGAAACGGTTCAGAAAAAAGCATAGCATATGAATTTGACATCAAAGAGACGAGATTTTGAGGCAAGAACGAAGGAGGTAGATAGGACAAATGGGGGAGAGAAAGAGAGCAAGGTAAAGCAATTTTGAAAAGCAAAAATTTACTTTCCACTTTTTTCCCTGGTTTACAGTTTAAAGAGGTGGTCATGAAGGAAGAAGAGAATCCGGAAGTAACAGTACAAGAGTTAAATAAAAGAAGAATGAGGAGGTGGTTGTGGTTTTGTGGAGTATCAATGAGAAGAAGGGGATGAAATAGTAACGGCGTAGAATTCAAGGATTCAAAGAAAATTTAAAAGGAAGAAGAAGAACATGGAAGGAATATTGGGAGTGGAGAAGCCTTTAATGCAGGAAGGTGGGGAGTGTGTGTTGGTGGGAAGCAGAGAGAGCGAGGGAAAAGCATAAATAACAGAGAGAGGGAGAGAGGGAAAAGCTTGTATTCTAAAATGGCAGAGACACATTAATTTAGAGAGAAAGGGGAGAGGGAGAGAGGCTTCTTTTCTACGATATGGGTGTGATGTGAAGTGTGATGCATGTGAATAGTCATTTGGGTCAAACCCGAATCCTATGAATAAATGATCCATGTTCCCACTTTTTCATAAATACGAGTATGACTCACTCCATCCAGCTCACTCGTATTTCACATTTATAACGCATTTTTAATATTTTATGTAGTACTCTTTCGGTATAATTAAGGATAGAAATAGTATATCTTTTCTTTACCAGGTAATATCTTTTTATGAGATGAGTGGATTGTTGGACACTGGTCGAAAAATCAAAAGAAAAAAACTCTTACGGTGCTATTTACAGGGATAGAGAGAAGAATTTTTTTATATATCATATTTATAAGGTAAATAGATAAATTCTTCATACAAAATGTACTCCCTCCTGTCCTAATTATTCCCTTGATCTTTATTATTTTTATTATAAGATATCAACTAGCAATTTTATTTGATTATTTTTATATATGCACTAGCTTGTTCCCAAGGAACATTAATTATTTTTTTCATGTATGCCCCGAATTAATAGGATTAGTGGGTGAAAATGATAATTAATATAATATTAGATTTAATACAATTAATAGGGGTAATATTGGAAATTACTTAAATTATAGGACAATTTTATTGGCTTTAACTATTTTTATTGGTTTATGAGAAAAGTTAGTTGGTGTTTTATAATAAGGATTAGAGTGAATATAAGACCAGGTTGACTTTTTTGAGAGATTAAGGAAACTAAATAAGTTATTTAATCATATCATATATTGTGTATCCTTAAATTATATGTTAGTTTATTAGTCAAACTAATTAGTTTGGAAGAAAAAAATAAAAATAAAAATACTCCAAAGTAATTTAATTAAATCTCTTAATCTCTCAAAAAATATCAATTTGGTCTTATAATTAGGACCGAACGGTGTATAATTTTACCTTCCATTTACTACTCCATCTGATTTTTTTAATAAGGAATATTCTCTTTCATGATAGTGATCCTTAATATAGGAAACAAATCATTTTTACTCTCTCTGGTTTACAATATAGTAGGAAGCTTTATCTAGAAGAATAACTTGGTCCAACATATAAGTCACTTGTAAGATAATTATTTTTCATTTTGTCCCTATAATTAATGTTTATTTTCTATTTTACCCTCAATAAATTTCAAAAAAAAAATATAAAGGTAAAAGTGGAAAAAAAACTCAATTTATGACGTATATAATGAGTTAATTGTCACCATTAAATTTTCAAACACATTTTCTAATACATGTAAAAGTGGGAAAAAAATTAATTGGGAAAGTCCCTTCAAGGTCCCAAGGAATCAAAAAAATGTCAAAAATGTCCTAGAGAAAATTCTAATGTTATAAATGTCTCATTAATAACTCTTTCAAGAGGGCATTGACAACTCCGTCTGTGAGTTTTAATAACTCCTTAAGATTTTTTTGTCATCATAATTTTATTGAGAACTTTTTTTACAATTTTTTGGTCCGTTGGGACTTTAAAGGGATTTTTTCAATTTAATTTATTATATATATATAATGAGTTAATTGTAACTCCTTGTTTTTCATAAATGAATTAAAGTGCCATATATTATGGATCGGATGGAATATCTAAAATTTTAAACTAGTCTTTCAATTTTTACTTACATTAAATATATAATACTTATGATCTCTCTATACTAAATTTTCACTCGTTATCTCTCTTATACCCTTTTTATAAATAAGGTATAATTGAAAACTAAAGTAATATTTTACATATTTATTGCTTTCAACTAACATTTTGAGCAGCATGATTTTGATAGTTGTTTCTCATAAAAAGGATCAAAAGGAGTATTGTTATTGTTGTTGTTGTTGTTTTTTTCTTTTTTGCCAACAAGTATTGTATTAACTTTTTCTTATAACTCATAAGGTATAATGTACATTAAATAGTGGTAAAGTTGAAGAGTTGTTGAATTTTATGATAGAATTAATAAAGTTTTAAGGTTTTTTTTTTTTTTTTTTTTTTAAAAAAAAAAAATCTGCGTGAAACATGCTTTGGAATTGTAGGGATATGGTCGGTTACCTTTTCAATCAATAACTTGTTATTACACGTTCCGCCTTGTTCAATAATTTAAACTTAATTTTGCTAAGTTAATATTAAAAAATTAACAATTAATTCATAATGGTAAATTATTTCTTATATTCAGGGGGAAAAACTCATTTATTTATTATAAAGAGGCCCAAAATGACTACAAAATATTATTATTAATGTTGATGTGAATATTAATAAAATAAATATTTTTATTAGTATCTATATGTTAATACCCCTTTTTGATCCTCAATATAAGAGCCAATTGATTTTTTTTTAGAAAGATTAAAGAAGTTAAATAAGTTACTTAATCATAACATATATAGTGAATCATTAAATTAGTTTATAAGTGAGACAAATTCATTTGGAGAAAAACAGTAAATATAAATACTTTAGTGTAGCTTAATTATTAAATTTTCATAATTTCTAAAAGAGATCAGAGTCAATTGGCTCTTATATTAAGAATTGGACGTAGTATCATCAAGTAATATAAACTATTTTAAGTTGATTATTTGTCATTACTAAGTAATAATGTGTGCCAAATTTTCTGAAATACTCCTATTTTAGTGAGGATATTAAATAGGAGAGGTAAAGAAAATGCAGACACGTATTGTCTCTAAAATAAAACTTTGAGTTCTAGTTGCTATTTCAATAGCAAATGTAAACCTTTCAAAAGCACTATCAAAAATTAATTATTGGTATGCATTTACATTAACACTAGCCAGGAACCCATACATTACTTTGAAAAGCTGAGAAACAAAATCATATAAACTGCAAATGAATATTATTGCCTGAGACACTGAAACAGTGAGTAACATAGATTGCTGGGTTTTTGTCGTTTAAGGTGAAAAAGGAAAGCACAAAACCCTGTTTTTTATGGATTTTGTTGCTGGGGTGTTTGACTTTGCAAATTACCCTGTCAAGTCAAGATTATATGAGCCAGCACTCTTGTCATTTTTATAAATACAATTTGAAAAAAAAAAAGGAGGGGTTGTATTAAAAGTCCACGTAGAAAGTAAATATTGACAGTATTATAATTTTATCCTATTAAATAAAATAAAAAATGAATTAATTTGTGTTGAAAAAAGAAAAACATGGGACAGGGGTTGAAAATAGCATTAATAAAATGAGGGTAAAATTAAGAAAATGTATGAATTTAGAATATGTTTAATGAGTTACTTTTATTGGTATCTGAAAATTAGGTAAACTAAACTTATAAAAAGGATTAGAGTGATACACATTAAACAAATACAAATTTATTTGAAATAGTTAATTTAACTAATTTTTTTAATATTCATAGACCAATTATATCACTGTCATATTAAGGAATAGAGAGTATTATTGTGTTACATGTATTGATCTAGAATTCTACAATCTGAATGGTCCCGGAGAAAGTAAAGGCCAAGCTCAGAGGGGAATAAGCTTTTTTGGGTTAGTGGTAAAAATGGTGACTTATTTTTTATCTGATTTTTTCAAAAGTTTAGTAGGAAAAAAAGTCATGTTATAAATATGATTTGTGTTTGGATTCTTTGATGGTAGAAGTGGCGGGTGCGAGGCCCACATCAAAAAGCTACCCCAATAAGCTTTTTCCTTAATCGACTTTTTATTTTTTTTTTTTTTTGTTAAAAAAGCCCAAGTGAACTTAAAGCTCAACCCAAATACTCTACTTCCCGGGTTTTTTTTTTTTTTTTGGTTACTTCTACTTTTTTCTAGCTTTAAGCTATTTAAAGCTTTTTCCAAGCAAGCCCATTGTTTGAGTGTTTGGATAAATCGAAACAAAACTCCTCTGGCATGCTTATCTCGTAAATCGTGAAAGATATTCTCTAAAAGTCACTCCCTCTCTGATCCTTATTATAAGACATCAATTAATAATTCTCACAAACTAATAAAAACAATTAAAGTCATTAAAATCTTAAAATTTAAGTAATTTCTAATATTACCCCTACTATCATATTAATTATTACTCTCACTCACTACCCTCATTAATTATGGTTATATGTGGAAAAAATATTTAATGTCCTTTGAAAGCAAACAAATGTCTTATAAAAAGAATTAAATACACTTATTAGTTATTGTCTTATAATAAGTACAAAAAAATAAGTAATTCAAACATACACTTAATATTGTTTGTCTTGAAGCTTGTGAATCGCAAGGCCACATGCTGGGCAAGGTTTTTGACTCTTTTTGCCTTCAAAGGCAAGCAAATATGCTGTCTTACTCATGACTTACCTATCATTCTTCCTCCCTCATCTTCCTTCTTAATTATTGCACAAACATCATCAAGTTAAATTCACATGCCTCTTTGTATTGGTATTGGTGACTTTTTTATTTTTAAATTATACACATCATTACTAATTGTTTTAATGATATTTAAATTTAAAATGTCCCCTTAAAACTTTGAATTGAAATTTGTTATCTAATGCTTTTCTAAAGTAATTTTAAAATTTATAAACAAGTAACGGGTTTCATGTATGGTTAGTATATACACTACTTTTCTTTTTTGTTGGGAGACTTCAAAATGCTTGCAGGCACACTTGAAACGGGTGATGTGAGGATCACATTGTGAGTGTGACTTGAGTCAAAGGTTCTAATTAAAGTCTTGTATTAAATAAATCATATATATTCTCAATAACAATTAATAAATAATATTTCATATGATCTTATATATAGTACACTTTTTTACCAAATATAATATATATGGAATTTTTAGAATACATTCTTGATATTTTTTAAGCTAAAGTATAGGTTCGGTCTTTTATGTTTGCCTCTAGTATCATTTTGGTTTAATGTTAAAGTTTGTAAAGTGCACGTTTGGTTTTTAAGTGATGGTCGCGGCAATTAAATATTAACCAAGCATGCTTATATATTAGTATTTTAATAAATTAATATTTTAAATTCTAATAATTGAAAAATATTTTTTCTTTACAGATTGTTTTACGGTTTTTCATAGTTTGTGAAGATTAAATATATATATTTTTGTCTAAGAAGATTAAATATTTTTCAATTAATAGGATTTAAAATATTACTTTATTAAAATACTAACATATAAGCATGCTTGATCAACATTTAATTGTACAGTCATTATTTAAAATTGTTGAGTCAGTATTTTCTATTAAGGCATACTAACGGCATTAATATTAAAGAACCAAACGTGTATTTTACAAATTAAAGGACTAAAATGATACTAAAGGCAAACATAAAAGACTAAACATATATTTTAGCCTATTTTTTATAAGGCATTTCATAATTTTCAAGAGCATTAAATACTTTTCTTTCACATATTTAACAACAGTAGTGGCAGAGTGGAAATTAATACTAGTATAATATCATATTATAGTGTATTTAATAAGAAAAATATCGTACGTTACATAAATTTTATGATAAATTTAACTTTTAACTATTTTTATTGATATCAATTAAAGATAATTTAAACTTATGGTTAGATGAGTATAAAATAAATAATAAATTAAAAATATTCAGGAAAACTCCTCCAGTTGATAAATTTATTTTATTTTATTTGTAAAAAAGATCATCAATGTCTGAATTTTATAAATATTACTTGATCGATCTTTTTTTTTTTTTTTATACACATAAAATATATTTGCTCCCATGCTACTACACTAAGATCGATCGATCTTTTTGGAAAATATATTTGAAGAATTGATTTTGATCTTAAATGTAATACATATTTTTATATTTATCAATATTTTCTTAATTTACCTATATTGATACTCCTTCGATAATAATAAAGGAGAATAGGGAATGAGAGAATTAAAAAAGATGTCTGTGTTTTAGAAAATAGATGTAATATTAATCAACTTAACCAATTTTTTTAATCTAATTAAATCAGGTAAATATATTTTATATTAAACGAGCAAAAAGTAAATACCATGCTTTGATTTAGACCTTCTCACCAATAAAATTTTTTTTGCACCAGACTTTTTTAATACTTCTTCGATCTTAAATATAAGATCTAACTGTTTTTTTTAGAGAGGTTAAGAAATTAAATAAGTTACTTAATTATATTATATATTATGTAATCATAATGGTAAAATCTAAATTGGCCATTGGTAAACAAAAAGTAGATACAAACGATACATGTTGGAATATGCATCTGCAGTTCAAGTGAACGAATATTTATTTTACTGCCTGCATTCTGAATCTTACTGACTTGACCCTCACCTTCCGTATATTCTTATGATGTACACGAATCTCACTAGAATTATTATAAAAATCATCAACAATGCTCCCTTGCACTTTAATTGTCCACAAACCACCCCATCAAAAGGATATTTATTTAGAAAAATGATAAATAAATACCATTTAAATTTATAAAACTCCTAAAAATCCATCGAACTTGTAAAAAGACTAAAAAGTATCAAGGACCTATGGGGATATCAAATTCGGTGAAATTATCCATTTTACCCTTTAGTTTTAAATAAATTTAAAAAATAAAAATACCCTCACCGGCCGGCCAGGGCTGACAGGTCTGTGCGGTGAGCGGGTGGGGTTTTTTTTTGGGAGTGGGTTGGGTTTTTTTTTTTTTGAAAAAAATTATATTAATTGAAGTCTTTGTAGGGGTGGGGTTCAAACCCCACCCCCAACACTATGGGACCAAGTGGTCCACCAATTGGGCCACTTGATTCACATATATACATCAACAAATATATATATTATTCTTAACATTTTTTTCGATGGTATTTGCAAATCGCAAACGAGAATTACCATTCCACAAACGAGAATTACCACATGGTAATTCTCATTTATGGAATGGTAATTCTCGCTTCAGATTTGTAAATACCATCAAAAAAAATGTTAAGAAGAATATATATATTAAAGGGACCAAGTGTTAAAGGAACCAAGTGGCCCAACTGGTGGACCACTTGGTCCCTTGGTGCCCCCCACCCCGTACACCGCAATTAATATAATTTTTTCAAAAAAAAAAAAAACCCAAACCACTCCAAATAAAAAACCCTCCCACCTCACGGCGGGGCCGGCCGACGAGAGTATTTTTTATTTTTAAATTTATTTAAAACTAAGGACAAAAGGGTAATTTCACCCGAATTTGATATCCCTCATAGGTCCTTGGTATTTCTCAATCTTTTTATAAATTTGACAAACTTCTGGGGGTTTTACAAATTCAAATGGTATTTATTTGTCATTGTCCCTATTTGTTTTAGCTATAGAAAAGGCTCGAACTTGTGCAAAAATCAGTAAAATCCAAGATGTCCCCCTCCCTTGCCATCTGCTTCTCCATCTCTGCCATAGCCAAAAAGCTTTCACTAAGGCTCATCCCTCGAAGGCCTTCTAATTCCCTCCCACACTAGGGCTAATTTCTCAGAGGCTTTCTCTTTTTTTTGGAGTATATGTTAGGGATATTATAAGAAAATAACCAACATTTAAATATTCTAAATTGAGTCATGACCAAATTTAAGATTTATTTAAGTTTATCCAGTCTTATATATGATTTTTCTATTTCACCTATCTTTACATAGGATTCTCCTCTCCAAAAAAATGTCTTATATATTTAGGACTAGAATTGCAAATTTTACTTTTTCATATGTAAATGATGACAAATAACTAGGTTCTTGTTTGAGATCACATCTGAAACCCTAAAAATATTTATTTACATATATTAAAACAAAACTTATCTTACATACAACACGTTATATTATAAATAACGGTTAAAAGGCTTTGTGTTTTTTTTTTTTAAGGTCGAATGAGAACGTAAATGCGTGTCACCTGTACTCATAGGTATTGATCTGCAATTTTTCATGATTGTATCTGAAAAGTGTTCCTTGTCTATGGGGAACAGTCATTTACGGCGTGTCAATGGCGGGAATGGCGCAACTGACAAAAAGTAGCACTCCCGGCCCTAATTATAGAATTATTTACCACATTCGGAAAGATTAAGGATTGAAATTAAATTAGTTAATTGTATTCATTTTCCTAAAATACCCTTAATAAAATGAGTGTTTTATTTATCTAGCTGGGTGGAGAGACGTGGTTTTGGACTCATATTTCTGGGCTTAATGAAAGTCAAGCTTGCACTTCATTTTTAATTAAACACTGGCTCATTCTGGGCCCACTCTCTTTTGCGCTTGGAATTTTTATTTTCTTGGTGCTAACTTAATAAACCAACTGGATACCGAAGCATTGAATTAGACTTGGGAATTATATTTTTTCCTAATTTGATTTTTGGGGCATGTTTTGGGTTCTGAAATAATTAAAGAACATTTTTATTAGAATCTTTTACTTAATAGAATATAAGTGTGTTGTTAAATTAATTATTATGGAGGAAGTATTAGTAAGGGTGATATGAAAAAATATGATAAAAATTATTCAAAATTATTTTATTAAAAAAAATACTTTCGGTGGTTGAGGTGCATATAACATTAATGAGTTGCAAATATTATTCACTTTATAAAATATGTAGGTGTATTATTATATTATTATTGTCTTTAATTATTATTGAGAAAGTATAAATAGGGGTATTATAGGAAAAAAATTGACAAAATTTAAAACTTGCTTCTTATAATTGGACCAAAAACCAACTCAAAAAATGTGTTCCTATAATTGGACCGGAAGGAGTACATCAGAAGCGTAAAAATAACACTTCATGGCCCACGTTTTAGGCCTTCATTCACTTAGATATTGGGTTGGGCCAATGATCTAGGCCAGAAACTCGTTACTATTTTGAGGATATACTGGCCCGGCCCAATAATTTGTTACACAAAAAATATATGGACCATTGCTTCGGCCCATTTGTTTTGGTACTCCCAATCTTGTTCTCAAGGCCTGATCGCCTTGTCAATTATCATTTACGGTTTTGCTCCTTACCCCTCTTCTTTTTTAACTTTTTCTTTTTAGGAAAATTGCTATGGAGTTCTAAGAATTAAATGTAACCCTCCAAAACTTTTTTTTAAATAATAAGTAAAAAAAAAAAAAAAAAAAAAAAAAAAAAAAAAAAAAAAAAGAAATTGCTATGGCGTTCTAAGAATTAAATGTAATCACTTTATTTATAATCTTGTAGTTTTTTTTTTTTTTAAAATAATAAGTAAAGAGTATAGACTTGTTGTCATTTACTGTAATACAACTTGTTATTGCATGTTATTCATTTGTCATGATTTATGAGGCTTTTTTGTGATTATTTTCTTTATTTATAATCTTGTAGTAAGTTTTCCCTTCTTTTCCCCCTTCTACTAGAATCACACACAAAAAACTCATACAAACAACCCAAGCAAGATCACGTAAGTGTTTTGCTTAACTCACTGCGGTCCAATTCTTAAGATTCTTACTTATTATATTATCTATTGCAATCAATATATGTAAAATATCGCATCTTTTAAACCAATCTGCTAGACGGCTTAGCACCGACTCTCCTCATAAATGTTGTAATCGTCTTGTGGCTCCCACAACATTCCCATATTCAAAATTTAAAATATTTCTGCCCTTGTGAGAGAGGTGATAGAAATTGGTAGCCTAAAAGTGTGTGTATGGTGTGCTTAAATGGTGACTACGGCGGTAGCAAAGAATTTCCGGCAAGGATGAGGATGCGATGACGCAACGGCGGGGATGTGATTTTCCAGGCGAGGAGGCGGCTCTTTTCTCTCGGCCTAAGGTTTTCCATATTCTAATTCCCTCCCTTGAACTCATCTCTCACTATACAACATTGACATACACTTCGTTGTGGGAGAATCATGTAAATCATTAATGGTTTTTGCAGTACGAAGAAGCATGGTAGGACGTTGATTTACTCCGGTAATAAAATTTCTTTCCAAGAAAATCTCCCGATGAAACCAGAGCATAAGATATATATTATCTTCACTTTATTAATTTAATATTTTGAATTACATTAGTTATCATATGGAGATGAAATTTTGATATGATAATGAGATTCATGCGTGTTATTTTATTATTTAGTTTCTAGTTGCTGAAATTAAATATATTTAACAGTTAAATGTTATTAAAAATCCTAAATTTTAGGATGAGAGAGGAATTTGGCTTTATTATCAATGGAGATATTAATTTGTTTAATAATTTATAATCTCCTATAATTTCTCCTAAAAAATCTTGTGAATCTTTTTAAATTTATATGGCTGAATAAAAGTGAGGATTTGTTGTATTTAATGCCACAATAGTTGGAAGTTGAAACAATATGTTGTTTTAATAAATCTAGTGATATTTTTTAATATCTTAGCCACTATTTAATTTATCAAGAGGGATTTGTTAGCATGATTAATGAATAAACATTATGAAATTGCCATGTGCTATGAGTAAATCACACGAAAGGGTTTGTTATTTGCTATTGAAAGCAAATTTTGTGAATTATTAAATATTTTGTGTGACAAGCATATGCATGATATGAAAATTTAATCATCTATCTAGTGTAGAGATAAATGTGCTTTAATTTTTCATAGTATTATTATTTCTTTTGGTATAAGCATGAATGGTTTCATGTATTGGTAGAAATGATTATAGCCTTAATTTTATAATTATGGATAATTTGTGGCTATTATTTTATGTTTTTTAAATATTGTGAATAGCAATTATATAAATGTTAAATATTTAAATTTTGGAATTAAGTATGGTGGATTTATTAGTCACCAAAGTGGTCAATTCTTTATAAATTGTTTTAATTCCAAATATTATGATAAATTAAATATTTAAGTTTTGGAATTAAGTATGGTGGATGTGTTAGTCATCAAAGTAGCCAAACCTTTTTTAATTCCAAATATTACGGTGATTTTTCAACTACCCATAACCTTGATACTTTGATGTTATGTTTGTACATGTGGGTGAATTAAAGTTTGTTATTATAAGGTGTTTATAGATCAACCCAAAGATTGATTATTTGTCTTTATAATTATTGAAACTAAATGTTGCTAGTTTTAATTTGACACCCAAATATGATAAATATTTCTAGTTGGGATATGCATCACTACTAAATTATGTGAAATCTTTATAGCATCATGGTGATTGAATGTTGTATATTGTAAGAAATGTTGATTACGTCTAGTTTACCACAGAATTTGTGGGGGTGAAGCCATTTTAATGGCTAACTCTCTAATTAATAGAGTGCCCCACAAAATGATACAAAAGCATACCATTCAAAATATGGAAAGGAAAGAAGGCTTCCTTGAAATATTTGAAAGTGTGTGGGTGCTTGGCTAAGGTTGTGATTTCTAAACCCAAAAAGGTTGAGAGTCAAACCTAAGACAATGGACTATATGTTTATTGGCTATGCACTTGACAATAGTGCATATCGTTTTGGTCCGATGTATCGTTATCCTAGTTAATATGGTTATTGAGTTAAGGGACACTACGTTTTTGACAATGTATTTCCGTACAACAAGGGAAGTGAAGCAAGTGGTAATAATGATAACAGTATTGTGCTACCGTAGGATACTACGACAAGTGATAATCCTGTAGAGGAGAAACCTAGACGTAGTACAAGACAAAGGACCATAATATCCTTTGGTCTTGATTTTCTCGACCTATTTGTTGGAAAAATGAGCTCGAACACATGGAGAGGCTATGGGCTCTCCCAAAGCACCATTCGGGAAAAAGGCTATGAATAGTGAAGTTGAATCCATTCGTCGTCAAACCGCACCGTGAATTGGTTGACATTTCTTTTGGCAATAAGCCTCTAAGTGGGTCTTCAAAAGAAGATGAAAGTATATGGAACTATTGATATGTACAAAGCTAGGCTGGTAGAGTAAAAGGCTATAGACAACGTGAAGGCCTAGATTATTTTGATACCTAGTTACCTGTTACAAGAGTTACATCCATTCAAATGTTAATCGCGTTAGCAGCATTGAATGGGTTGGAATTACATCAAATGGATGTAAAGAAAGCCTTCTTGAATAGTGAACTAGAGAAAGAGATCAATCTAGAACAACCTTGAGCGTTTTGTTGTCTCAGGACAAGAATAGAAAGTTTGTCAATTGTTTGATAAAGTCCCATTATGGACTAGAGCAAGCCCCGAAACAATGGCATGTGAAATTTGATGAAGTTATGTTATCAAATGACTTTAGTATTAATAAATGTGACAAGTGTGTCTATATTCGGAATACTGAAAATGAGTTTGCCATAGTCTGTCTATATGTAGATGACATATTGATAACATGTAGTAATAATCAAATGATTAAAGCTACTAAGCGGTTGCTTACCAGTAAGTTCGATATGAAAGATATGGTCTAACATATGTTAATTTGGAAATTAAAATCCATAGAACATCTGTTGGGTTGGATTTATCACAAGAACATCTATATTGCTAAAATTCTTGAGAAATTCAAGAGTTTAAACATACTCTTGTGACGAACCCTATAGACTCTAGTCTTTGTACTGTCGAGAACATCGCCAATTTGAAAAAACAAAAGAAGTACCACTCTGGTCCTATTTATAAGTTCCTTTTGACTAAAAAAATTTGGTCCTATTTATAAGTCCCCTTTGGCCAAATAAATGAGATTGTGACACTTTTACCCATATTAATTGTACTAATGAAAATAGAGAGAGAAGAAAAAGTTGAAGGTAACCAAACACAAATGAGGGTAAAGTTGAAAATTCACCTCATAATCATGAGCTAACTAAGTATGTGTGATTTGGTCAAAAGGGGACTTATAAATAGGACCAGAGTGGTATTCTCAAGTGCTAGGCAGTCTTATGTATGTTATGAACTGTACTAGACCTGATATTGCCTATGCAGTAAGCATGTTGAGTCACTTTACAAGTAATCCAAATGAGCTTCATTGGAAAACTATGATAAGAGTTTTGGGTTACTTAAAGCACACTCAAAATTTTATTTTGTATTATGAGAAGTACCCTACAGTACTAGAAGGGGTATTGTGATGCAAATTGGATCACCAGCTTTAATGACACAAGATCCACAAGTGGTTATGTATTCACCCTTAGTGGGGGTGTTGTGTCTTGGAAGTCATCCAAGCAGATTTGCATTGTAAGCTTAACTATGGAAGCATAATTTATTGCTTTAGTTAAAGTTGGTGAGGAAGCCGAGTGGCTTCATAAATTTCTTGAAGACATTTCTAATTGGCCAAAATCGGTACCGGCAGTGTGTATACACTGTGATACTAATAGTCAAGCAGCTATTGGTAGGGCCAAGAATGTCATGTACAACAGCAAGTCTAGACATATACGTCATAGACATGATACCGTTAAATAACTACTTTTGAATGGAATCATCTCAATTGATTATGTAAAATCAAAAGAGAATATAGCGGATCCATTGACTAAAGGGATTTCTAGAGAGTTAGTTAAAAATTTGTCCAAAGGAATGGGTTTAAGGCCGATCCATTGTTGATTATTGCGGTAACTCTACCTAGAAGAGTGGAGATCCCACGAACTAGGTTCAAAGAGACAACTAAGTGATGATCGACTGTTAACACTGTGGAGTTTTAAACTCACACTCATTCCTAGACAAGACAGTGCATATAAATAAGGGTAAGCTTTTAAGCTTTTAATGGTTTCTTAATTTGATGTGTTCAGATGATGTATGTTAACTTACATCACAAGGAATCACCTATGTGAGTGTGAAGTACGGGCCGCTTCTATGAGAATTTAAAACGGCCGATTCTCTAGAACACTCACAGAGCCGAGGAAGCGGTGTCCGTGGCCAAAATGGACACAAGATGAGAACCAACGATGCTAGAGGAGCAACGTGTAACTCCTATTGTCTTGGTATACACTAAAAGGTCGACGGTTCAAGACAACGCGTCCACCGATTGACCAGTATATCCGATAGGTTTTTACTAGAGAAGGTTCAAAGGTAACCCCTACCTTTCTCGATGCAGTTGCTGCTCGTAGAGGAATCACACTTTGCATACATGATCATTTGCATTTGGTCATGATGGACTAACTTCTTATCCATGTGGGGGATTGTTGGATTTTAGGATCTAAATCCCATAGGTTATGAATAAGAAGTCCCAATGGTTCACCACCGCCGGTCGCGTCGGTTCGCCACAGTCGCGTCGGTTCACCAACGGGTGTCCATCTGATCAATTTTGTCATCTATAAATAGGATGTGCTAGTGACATAAAATCCTAGACTAGATATAGAAAAACTAGATCTAAAATTAATCAAAAACATTCCTCTTTACATATTATATTCTGTAAACATAGTTTGTGCGATTCTGAAAGGAGACTCGTTGGATTCGCTTGGGCTTCAGATTGAGAGAGCCATCTTTCTGAAGACGAATAATCCGCTCTATCCCGGGGGAGACAATTGCTCATCATCCTTGGGTATCCATATAGAGGGAGCAAAATTGTCTTAAGGACACAACGAAAGTTGGGCCCGGATTTCTTCATAGTTCATTCCATATTCTATAGCCTTGTGAGTTTTTACTCGGTTTTCTTCTTAGTATAGTACTATCATATGTTTAGATTATGCATATTGATTACACAGATTCTTATTTTAGTGATATTTTTATATTGAAAGTATTTTCACCAACACAACTTACATTGGTCCTTATTATGCCACCTGAGAGCTTGTTTGGATCCTCTTATTAATAACTTAAAAGCTGCTTTTAAGCTAAAGCTAAAAAAAGAGCTTTTGAAAAAAAGCTAAAAGTCTGTTTGATGATTATATAAATTTTTTAGCTTAAAAGTTACTTAAAAGCTGAAATTAAAAATAATTTGTTTGACAAAATTTTTGTTATAAGCACATTTTTTAATAAAAATTATCATAAAAGATATATTATAATAAGGTGGTGGCGGCGGCGGTGGTGGCCGGACGGGCGGCGAAGGGTGGTGGTGGTGGTGCGTCGCGGCTTTGGTGGTGGTGTGGGGGTATGGCGCGCGGCAAATCGTGGTCAATCGAGAGATTACGAGTTCTCTTTTCATTTTTTTTTTTAAAAAAGAGCTTAAAAATAAGCTCATCTTGGAGCTTATTTTTAAGATTTTTTTCTTCATTATAAAATAAACTCTTATAATTATAAGAGCTTATGTAAAATACGTTTGGCTTAGCTTATACTTATAAGTAGAAGATAAGTTTAAAAATAAGTTAGGCCAAACAGGCACTTACTTATGGATTATTAAAGCAATGTTCTTAAATGACTCATCTCTTGGTTTCTAATTTATGTATATGGTACTTCATAGTGTTTTTATCTCATGTCTACAAATATTGATAAAGACAATAATACTTTTTAAATCTGATTATGCACCAACGGTTTCCATAAATTCCCTGGTGAATGAGTCTGGCTGCTTATGCTATTCCTCTATTTATCAAAACTCTCTACAATGTGACACACACATCAATCTCTTCAATTTACTCAATTCTTCATTCCATTTTAGATTCTTAAAAAGGTTCTCAATCTTGCTTAGTTCTTTCCCTTGTTTCTATTCTGTCCAAACTTTTGCTTCTTCCTTATATATGTTATTTGAAAAACCAGAATTTACATATATAATCATATGTAGGAAGTTACCCCTTAATGATTTGCTGGTATAAGTTTAGTGTTGTATAACTTTTTTCTTAATACATGCTTCTCTTCTTTCTTTTTGGCCTCATTATTACATGTTGTTTGAGTTTTATGAAAGTGGATTCATCCTAAATCTTGAAATGAGCTTTATGCAATCTGAATTTTATCCCATCTTACATTTGCAAAAGTCAAATTTTAAAAAAGTCATTTCTACCACCGATTATCTAAACAGGCCTATATATAGCCTAAACACCATCGTGTAGGTCATTTTTAAGCCTTCAAATTGACATTAGATTTTGGAATCCTCATTTAAAGTTTTGCTGAAAGGGTTAGTTTGCATAGACAATAGATAAAATTCCTTGGTTCATTACAAAAAAAGTATTGTTTTGCGATGGACAAATTCCGTCGCAAAACAAGGATTTTCCATCGTAAAAATAATTTGCAACGGATTTCTGTTTGTCGCAAAAAATGGCGTTGCAAACCATTTTTTGCAATGGAAAATCGAATTTGCGTTGCAAAATTTGCAAACTTGGGACCGAAATAAGTTTCCATTGCAAATTTTCAAATTTGCAACGGAAATAAGATTCCGTCACAAAATTCCAAAACTTGTGACGGAAACTATTTCGTCTCAAATTTCGCAATTTTGTGGCAAAAGTTCTTCTCCATTGCAAATTTATCTGTGGCAAATTTGGAATTTTGCAACGGAATTTACTTTCAGTGGCAAAATTCATTTCATTAAAAAAATATAAAAATTAGCATATTTGTGAGGACAATAATATAAAGGGTTAAGGTGCAAATTAGTCAACAAACTTTTACCCCAGAAGCATCCAACACAATAAACTATCAATTGGACCTTAAATACCAACAAACTTTTTAAAATGTTAACTTAGCACAGAACCGTTAATTGTAAAGCAACGTCCGTTATTTCAAATAAAGTGGGGGAAAAAGGTCAACTTCTTCACCTTTTCTTCTTCTTCTTCCTCACTCTTCCTTCTCTGTCTTCTTCTTCCGACGTCCCTCCTCAAGCTTAGCGGTCATTCAACAATACTTGCTTCTCTTTCTTCATGGGTCCCTAATTCTCCCCCTTCTTGATGGGCGGAATCATGTGCGACAACAACACCATCATCGGTCTTCATCTTTCCGACATGGGTCTTTCCGGCAACATTGACATTGACGTTGTGTTGGAGATTAAAGGCCTTCGCACCGTCATCTTTGTGAACAATTCCTTTTCAGGTCCCATCCCA
This sequence comes from Acacia acuminata, assembly GCA_019022655.1. Taxonomy (NCBI): domain Eukaryota; kingdom Viridiplantae; phylum Streptophyta; class Magnoliopsida; order Fabales; family Fabaceae; genus Acacia; species Acacia acuminata. Next base: position 148,418 of record JAFJYI010000469.1, read on the forward strand.
AAGTTCAACAGAGTCGGTGCTTCAAGGCTTTATAATAATAAGCAAGAACCAATTTCTGTCATTTGCACCAAACAACCCCAGAAAAATCAGCAAAATTCAAGATATTTTTACATGTTATAATCAAAATTCCTTGTTGCTGACCTCAATTCTTTTACGCTCTTCGAACCTCTTGGTCTCTGATTTTGGCTTTTAAAAATTTACTAGTCTTGAACAAGGATTGAAACTTTTTTTTCATAGAGTGGGACAGATTTTTCATCCCGTGTCCTATCCCATGAATGGGACAGACGAGACCAACACCTCGTCCACAAGAAAAAATCGTAATGAGAGGAAAAGAGGAAAAATTGTGCTTTATACCCATAACCAAATAATCGCTTGGATTGAAGGTTGAGTACTCGAATTCCTAAAGCAATGCTGAATATTCCTCAAAATTAATCATATGATATAGTTTAAAGACATTCCAAGAGAATCACAAGAAAAACTAGAAAATAAAATTAGATCTTTCGTTATTCTGCATTTCGATCACTCCTTGTTGCTGACCTTCGACTTGGTTGTTGCCATGACCTGAAGCAATTTTCCAGTAACTCTAAAAAATTCGAGACATTGGTCGGCATGGGGGCCTTGCTGTCCACCGTGGGAACGAACGGTGTGACCATCGTTCCGGGCCTAGGGGACATTCCTGAGGGCTGCGTGGCTTGCGTTTTTCTGTATTTGACTTCGCCGGAGATATGCAATTCGGCAAGCCTGAATCGAGCTTTCCGTGGTGCCGCATCTGCTGTTTTAGTGTGGAAGCAAAGTTGCCCTCTAATTATCAAGATCTGCTTGATTTAATGCCTCTCGAAAGGTACCGGAATTTCTGCGAATAAATGGTTTAGCCGTAATCGAAATGATGGAAGCGAGGAGTGAATAGTGGACCATTTTGCTGCCACGTTTACCCCATATCAAAACTCAGCCTTATTTCCTCGCCACGTCAACATTTAAGGTCAACACATCTTCCCCCCACTTTAACGGACGTTAACTTGCTGTAACGATTTGTGCTCATTTTATATTTTAAATAGTTTGTTGATATTTAAGGTCCAATTGATAGTTTATTGTCCGGACGCTCTTGGGGTAAAAGTTTGTTGGCTAATTTGCACCTTAACCCTAATATAAATTTTGAAAGTGCTTATACAATAACCAAATAAAGAAATAAAAAAATTCATAGCTTGACTACATAGGCTCAAAAATTAAACAAAAAAAGGGTTAAATACTAATTTTGCCACGGAAGAATTGGGTGGGGTAGAGGTAAGCATTCGGTTTTTCGGTCCGGTGTTTGGTTAAAACCAAAATACATGCATTTTTCTTACACCAAACCGAAATCGAAGTGTCATAAAAACCAAACTTAAATAACCGAAATATTTGGGTTAATTAACTTAACTATTTCGGTTTTTGGGCTTAAATTGAGCTATTGTGGGCTTTCTTATTTTGAATTCTTTTTTTTTTTTTTTTTTTTTTTTTTTTTTTTTTTTTCACAAATTGTTTTGGTCAAATCTATTAAATGGCCAACCTATTTTTTTTTCTTGAATCAATCTACAATGTTGAATATCGAGTGCAACTATTATATATTATACATTACATGGAGCAACAAGCAGCTGGTATAGATCACTATATATCAAGGCAGCACAGATCTTGCATATCAATCAGTGACAAAATTCCTAGCCTACAATACATGATATGATAAGAAAAAGAAGATTTTTTTTCCATAATCAGTAATCTCAGATCCAGCAGACACTCGAGTATTCAAGATGTTTGAAAACTTTGATACAAATGAATACTTGAGTTTTCATAAAAGAGTGTCAAGTATGAAAGCTTTGTGAAAATCAATACTCGAGTATGCAAAACAAAATTCCTAGCCTACAATACATGATATGATAAGAAAAAGAAGATGTGTTCCATACTTTTTTTCCATAATCGAGTATTGTGTCCAATCTTGAGTATTGCTTTGTGTAATTGATTTGAGCAATCCAACAATCTCATAGTTTTGTCTTGAACTTGATAAGTTTTTTTTTCTTGTGTTTACAAATGGCAGTTATCATCAAAACTTGTAGAGAACTACCACCACCTTTAGATCCAACGAAGACAACAACGCGATCAAAAGAATCAAAGGAGATCCGGCTATTAGAGGAGATTCAACGATCACAGAACAAAGATCACCACACCTACAAACAGATCTGGTCGAGAAACGGCAAGGAGAAGTTGAACACCCACCACCCACAAATAGATCTAGGGCTCTCACCACCCACTATGACCCGAGATCATGATCAGCACAAGGAGATGCTGACGACGATCCATGGCCTCGAACAACTTAGCTCACCGTCACCGGTTACCAGGACGATAATCGGCATTGGTTACCAAGACAATGAAAGTGAGGATGTTTTTGAAATTGAAAGGATGATGGGTATCTGAGTTCATAGTGAGCAGCAAGCATAAGCAAATGGAGGGAGGGAAGAAGATGATGGATTCTCTGCTTCCTCTGCTGGTGATGTTGCCGATGAGTTGGAGAGAAAATCAGAAAACGATGAGTGAGAGAAAGGAGGAGGAAGAAGATGATGCACGATGGATTTTTTGATACAAGGACGATTGATTTAATGGAGGAAGGATGGAGAAATTAGGTTAAATTTAGAAGTAAGTAGTTGGACTTGGACCTCATGAAATGGGCCTGCAAGTTTTTAAGTTTTTTGTGGAAAAAATGAAACAAGGGCACAAGGCTTCATATATATATATAATATAAAAAAATGAAACAAGGCTGATACTTCGGTTATTCGGTTTTAACCGATTTTTTTTTAAACCGCACCGAAACCGAAATAAGGAAAATAAAAAACTGAATAACCGAAAAACCGAATTAGATTCGGTTTCGGTTTGATTTTGCTCACCCCTAGCTAGGGGGCATTCAACACCCGAAAGTTTTCTTGGTATTATTTTTGTCTCGTAAGTTTTTTTTTTAGAAGCAAATTTTTGTAAACTTTCGGAGCAAAAATGATACAAAAAGTGATCAATCCAAAAGTAAAGATCAATCGATAGGCAAGATTAGTACGTTTATAAAATTCGAGGGCAAAAATGATACCAAAAAAACTTTGGGATCTTGGGTGCTCCAAAACCAAAACTTCGTAGCAAAAATTTATCCCCCCCCAAAAAAAAAAAAACTCCACTATATATAATCAAAGTATTATACCAAAGAGTCCTAATCAAATGTATAAACCACAACAAACAAGTTCAAATACAAAGCAACTATCTAACAATAATTGATGAAAAAAAAAAAATATATTCAAACTTGGTGTTTAAAAAAAAAAAACTCCACTATATATAATCAAAGTATTATACCAAAGAGTCCTAATCAAATGTATAAACCACAACAAACAAGTTCAAATACAAAGCAACTATCTAAAAATAATTGATGAAAAAGTTGAAAAAAATATATTCAAACTTACCTGGCAAACCGGCGACGGCGGAGGCGGAGACCGGAAGGGACGGTAGCGGGGACTGGGGGCGGCATGGCGACCGAAAGGGGGAGGCGACCGGGCGGTGGAGGACGGAAGGCGACGACCACTGGAGAGGGAGAGCATAGAGGGAGGGAAAATGTTCACGAAAATGAAAGAGAAAGGAGATCTGAGTGAATTAATGGATGAGTTTACAATGGAACCCATTTCCGTCGCAAACTGGCTGCCCAAATGCCGTCAGTTTGCGACGGAGACCCCTCTCTGTCACAAACCGGCAGTCTTTTGGGCTGCTGGTTTGTGACAGATACCTTAATCCATAACAAACTAGTGGTTTTTCACCTCCAATTTGCGACCGACCAATTTATCTGTCGCAAAATGATCTTTTTTTGCAATGAATTTATGTATTCCGTCGCAAATATCCCAAAATAAAGTCCATCACAAATTTTGTCGTTATTTTACTCTTTTCTAGTAGTGGTTGCGTGGCAACGAAATAACTTATTTCATACACCCAATATTGTTGCATCAAAACTACTATCTATTATGAAGAAAGCAATAGGGTCAAGTTATGAGGAAAATGGAAGATAATAATTTTGCAAGTTCCTTGAATTCTAACAATTTTACATAATAGGCAGCAGTTTGTTGTGCTCTCTAACTATTGCAACAAGCAACAAACACATTTTTGTTTTCATTCAATGGGTTAGAAAAGCAACCTCTCAAATATTTACCTGGTGCATGTAAATCATATTAGAAAATTAATTTCTACCACTAATCCAAATAAGTATATATACATCACTAATCCTATTTGAGTAATACATTAAGTAGAAGCACATGCTTGTTTTTAATGAAGCATTTGTGACTCATTCTTAAAAATGCCATCTTTACTTGTGGTTTTACCATCATCTTCTCTCTCCGAAAAATTATACTCCATGTTGCCTTAATATAAAACATATTTACCTAATTTGATTATATTAAAAAAGTTAGTTAAGGTAGTTAATATGAAATTTATTTTCTAAAACATTCTAGTAATCTTACTTAATTCTCTTATTCACTCTCCTTATTAATCGTTGTTGAGAGAGAATCAATATAAAAAAATAAGAGTAACAAATATAAAAACTATGTTTTATATTTAGGAAGATCAACTCTCTAAATTTAGGACCAAGATCAACTCTTTAAATATCATTTATATTAAAGATATGAGAGGGTACCAATTTAAGAATAACTTTAAAAAATCGCAAATTTTTTTGTCATTTAATTAATTTTCTTAATTTTTTTTAAAATTCTAATTTGCTTAATTTCAAGAAAAAATTCATAAGTGCTTATAAAAACTAAAAAGAACCGGAAAAAAAAAAGAAAGTATAACTCAATCAAATCAACCGATTATATCCCAAGGGCATCATAAACATCATCAACAATCGATGCTATGAGTTTTCTTAGCTAGAACCTGTTAATACATTCATGTGTTTCTGAATAAATGGGGTCACTGGTCAAGAATAATATCTTACCTAGTTTTCCCCGACCAGCGACTTTTTTTCTTTTCTTTTTTGCAAACATTCACCTTTTTTTTTTAAATAATAAAAAAAAAATACGATGTGATGAAATTTCACATCTTGTGTTGAATAGAGAGTGAAGGTTCTTTGCTTGCTTTGGAGGAGTAAGCGGTGGGTGGAGGAATCTATGCCTTACTTGCCTCTTTTCTCTCTAGTCAATCCTACTATTTGACTAATCCAATACTATTATATCATACTCATTAAACTTTCTATAAATAATTATTTAATATTGCATACTTTCTATAACTAATTATTTAAATTATATAATTCAAATTTATCAAATTTAATTAAATATAATTATATATACAAGTTTTTTTTATTTACTTTAAATTTGAACGATTTGGCCAAAAAAAAAAAAAAAAAAAGAACTCTACACACGATGCTCAATTATCAATTTACAAAACAAGTACTAATATTTTAAATGTAAAATATAAAAATAAATAATAAGATATAAGACGAATTAAATTTTATTTGCACAGTGCAATCCAAATGAGACACCCATGGTGGGATGTGCGCCAAACTTGGGCTTATAAAATTGGAATAATAATAGTAATAAAAAAGTGGTGGCTAAAATAATGTTTGGAGTGTGTCTCATGTGTCTATATGTTTATACAGAAAAGGTCTTTAATGAGGTTGGCGTAGATGTGAATGAGAAAACCCCGCTCAGTAGACTCTCCCAAATAGTCGTGGGTTCGATCCGACGGGCGGATTCGGACTCCTTTGTAGGCGATCTCGTAAGTCCCCCCATGAACACGTGGGGACCGAAAAAAAGAAAAAAGTGGTGGCTAAAAAATGTTTTTTATATCAAAAAAAAAAAAAAAAATGTGTCTATAGAATCACCAGCCAAATAGTTTTGATATACCCATTTACTTCTATTTATATCACACTTTCAACATTTTTCACACAACAACTTTAAAAAACTTTAAATCTTATTAATTATATCATAAAATTCAACAATTTTCCAACTTTACCTCTACTCAATATACATAATATCATAGTGAATAAAGTTAAAACAATAATACGTGAATAGTTAAATAATACATTTACCTCGAAAATGTAATGCGTGCCTTGTAAATATTATTTGAAAAAAACTTCTTTCCTTACCCTATAAATAGGACTCGAGAAGAGAAGTTAAGATAATTGACATATTTAAAGTTAATAAAGTTATCTTATAAACTGATAAAAACAGTTAAAATTATTAAAGTTGTATCTTACAACTTAAATAACTTTCAATATTACCCCTATTAATTGCACTAAGCTTTAATATTATATTAATTATTACTCTTATCCCCCTACCCTTATTAATTATGGGCATACATGGAAAAAAATAGTTAATTTGGAAATAAGAAAGTGATTTATTAAAAAGACTAAATACAATTATTATTTGGTACCTTATAATAAGGACGAGGGAGTATAAACGTTTGAATGAATTTTTATTGAGATTGATGAAAATTCTTTAGTTTCTAAGTTTAAAAAAAAAAAAAAAAAAAACTTAATCAAGTTTAAAAAAAAGTACATACCCTAGTTTACTTTTTCTTACAGATTTATAATTTTTTTTTTTAATAGTCCCATGGATTACCCATATTAACAAGTGTATTTATCAATAAAATAATAATTAAACGTGATATTTTAGGAAAACTAACATAAACTTATTAAAAATGCCTAAATAATTAATTTAATTTATTATCTTAATATCTGATCTAGCTTATATATATGTTAGAAGAACCATGTTTACATATAAAGAGGCCGGTCAGAAAAGAAGAAAATCATAAAAAGAGAGTGTAAGAGCTGAAAATATATTTTGGGAAAATCCTTTTCAAGGCCCATATTATAAAAGAATATCGAAAAAGGCCCGAACATTCTAAAAATACCCAAAAAAGCCCAAGGATTCTGACAATTTGGGAAAAGGTCCTTCAGAATTTGAGAAGTTGTTAATGAAATTTGATCGAGTTGTTAGCGGGGGTGATTTAGTTGTTAGATGGTGATTTAGTTGTTAAAATTTTTTATTTTTAACAACTAAATCAGCCCATCTAACAACTAAATCACCCCCGCTAACAACAACTTAATCAGCCCCATTAACAACTCACCTTGGGCCTTTTTAGGAATTTTCAGAATCTTGGGGTCTTTTTGGAAATTTTCAGAATCTTAGGGCCTTTTTGGGTATTTTCAGAATTTAAGGGCCTTTTTCGGTATTCTATTGGTAATATGGGCCTTGAAAAGGATTTTCCCATATATTTTGACGATGACGTGTCATGCTCCCAAGTCTGAGCCTTCAGTCCAAAACTCCAAATTACGAACGATACCAGCTTGGCTCTGTGCCCTCTGTTTGGGAAATTGGACGTCCTCGTCAATTCATACGCCTCTGTTGCTTCCTCTCCTTCCATTTTTATACTTCTCTCTTGCTTTTGTATTCTTCACAAAACCCCCCTTCTCTTTCCTATTTCAACCCCTCCCTTCAGCACCCTCGTCAGCTTCGCCTACTTTCAAACTCCATCTCTCTCTGCCTCGTCTCGTTTGTTTGGAGCCTACCCAGAAATGATTTCCACTCTGAAATCTGTTTTCCTCATAAACCCTAAACTCTCCCATGCCTCAATGTCGTTGAGCAAGGCTCCGAACTCCCTTAAGTTCCATCCTTTGCTCAAAACCCCCAATTCCACGCTCTGTGTTGCCCCCAACGGTCTTTCCCGAAATGGTTTTCTCACACTGAATCGCCGTGCTCCTTTAATTCTCGCTTTTGCAGCCTCGCGCGATGACGCGGTAAGATTATGCTTCTCTTGATGAACTCGAGTTATTGGAAATTGTTTAATGGCATTTTGTAATGTTTATTACGATATTGTAGTGTTGACAATCAGTTCTTTTATCATTGAGGAAGTTCTTCGATTGATATTTGCAGTCTTTATTCATCTGAATCATTTTTAAATTGATATTTAGTTGTTCCTTTATATTTTCTGGGCGCATTTGCTCATCGTCCCTAATCAAACAACAATATCTGCGGGGCTATGTGGTTTATTTCCAGCTCACCTCTCCCCAACAGAAGGACAATAATGCTATAAATATAGAAAATGATGGCTAAGTATCTTACTAATCAAGATTACTCTCAAGGACTATGGATTTATCCAAATAAGTTATCATTTGTGCTTTTGAAAGTTATGATTTAGTTCTAGATGTTTAAAATGTGTTCTCATCCTAAGTTATCATTCTCGCTTATGTTGTTTTGATTCAGAATTACAAGTCTGTTTCTGTGGCAACAAATTTAAATAATCCTTTCAGTATCTGAAATGATTTGGCTGTAACTTTAGGAAGCATGTATGATACCCTTTGGAATCCAACCGCAACTTAATTCTACCGCATTAACAGGAATTTTTAGTTTTTGGGTCTTTAGCTATCATTAATATAAAATTATCGGTTCTTAACCGTCTTTTTCCCTTGTTTCATCTTTTCCTGCCTCAGCCCTGCCCTGCTGTTGATTTTACCTTACACAAATATTCTTCATTTCTTCTTGCTAATCTGGATTGGAACTGTAAACTGATATCTATCTTAAGCACTTCAAACTTTGAAGCAGCGAGATATTGAAGTGGATAGTGGAAAGGAGGAGCTTGAAATGGGTTCTGAAGAATCACAAGAAGCGTGGAAGCAAGCTCTAGATACGTTTAAAGAACAAGCCAAAAAGTTTCAAGGTATTTCTCAAGAAGCATATGAAGAGTATTCAAAGAAAGCAATTGTCATTTTGAAAGATACTACAGAACAGTTGAAGGTACAAGCAGACAAGGCAAGGCATGACTTGACTGTGGCTGCAAAAGAAATTGGTGAAGAAGGCAAAGAGTATATCACCACAGCTGCTGAAAAATCTCCTGAAGTGAAGGAGATTGTTGAAACATTTACCTCCCCAACTGATGATCTCAGTCATCTTTCTGGAGTGCGAGACTTCTATGTTGGTATACCTTATGGTAAGTGTGATGCGGTGGGGCAACTGAAGAAATCGCCCCCTCCGCTCCTGAATTTTACACTTACTGTAGAAAGTCTTTTCACTTACAGAAAGTAAGAAAACTCAATCTCAGAGTAGAAGCATAAGAACCTAATCCAATCCTTGATACAGATGGCATTCCATGAAATGGTTTAATAAACATATCCTAGGTGTAATATTATGACTTCTGCTGTGTTGAGGAGGAATTCTTATTATCCCCTATGCTATCCAAATACTGAAGATTAATGATATTACTTCTTTTTTGATTTTTATGCAGGTTTAATACTCTCCATTGGGGGCTTCCTTTCTTTTATGGTAACAGGAAGCCTCGCAGCCTTTAGGTTTGGGATGATTTTAGGTGGTCTTCACTTGTTTTTAAGCATTTCAAGTCTAAGAGCATTCAGAAGAGGAGAGTCATCTCTCCGGGCTTTGAACGGCCAAGCTGGTAAGATTGTATGACTGGAAAAAAATAATTTGAATCACAAAAAAATTTAAAAGATAATCAGACAAGAACTATCAAAATTCAAGTTTGTTCATCCTCAATTTTTTTGGCACTTATACAATGCTTTCATTTTATGCGTCAATTTGATACCACATCTGGTTTGTATCAGTTCAATATAATCAATGGACTAACTACATAAACTGGTTGTAAGAAGTCAAAGGATTATTTGGTAATGAATTTTATTTACAAAAGGGTTCGATGGTTGAACCAATAAATTTATTAAATTTAATTAGCAGCTGGGAGTACAAAAAGGTTTATGCTTATGCAATAAAAAACTTGCTAATTTTTTAATTGGTCCTCTTTATGTTCCTTTTTGTAAGAAAATTTTTGGAATGTGTTTTTTCCTCTATTTATAAGAAACAATTAGCCTTTGTCTAAAGCATTCATTATAATTTTCCAGTTATGAGCTACCTTAGTCAATGTATCTAAGTAAAAATATTACAGAAAAATAGTTCTATCTATTGCATATTTAAAGCTTATAACTGAATTAACTTTTGTTTTTCTTGGTATTGAGAAATTTGATATTTGTTCCTTATAAAAAGGAACGAAGGTAGTAGTTGAATTGGCTATTGTCAGAAGATGTTACTATTAGTGTCATGGTATTATTTATTTATTTATTTATTTATTTTTATTCTGATTCAGGTTTGAATTTCCATCTAATTTGATCTTTTTTTCTTTGTCAACTTAAGTAATTTCAAGTCTTGTCCTACTTTTCCTGAACTTTTCTGTGATAGCTATCTCTATAGTTTGAGTTCTTGACTAACATGGCGGCAAGGTGCTATTGGCTTATTTTGAGCCATTTTTGCTTAATTGCTTTATTTTTATCTTGATGTATGTGGTCAAAATACTTGTTAGCTCAAGTATGCTTGACCGCTATAAGATTAACTTTCATTTGTTTCCTGAATGGTCACTTAATTGAATCTGGTTTTCATTGATTATCAATGCCTTACAATATTCTTTTTCTTGTTTTTTGTATACTTAATATTGCAAGTGTTTTCTTGAAAATGTTAGCAAAATACCTTCTACTTTACTAGCTATAAGGGGAAGTAGACAAGTATTTGTTTGGCATCAAAACTTATGGTGTAATTACCTGATGGTGTTACTGTGTTCTAAATTTTAGTCTACGTCTACTTAATTAGTATTTTCTTCTATCATGCTTTATTGGTTTCTTCCAGATTTTTAAGCTTACTCTAAATTAATTGTTGGAATTGCAGCAATAGCAAGCTTACTATTCCTGCGTGAGGCATTCTTACTGGGCAGGGTAAGACATTTGTATTTGAAATTTATTTAAATACGATAAAGCATGAATAACAGAAAAAGGTGACTTACACACAAAGAAAACAATTTTTAAAATGCTGATGGTTTCCATTCCTTCTTTCCTTTTCCCAGGGGCCTCTCATAACTTGGTTCACTGCTTTGATCAGGTTCTTGAAATCTTCTTGTTATAGTATTTAGCATATATGTGACCATTGTTTGAGAACTGCTTCCTTTCTCCTTACTTTCTGTAGTGGTCTCTTACATGTGCATATATTTGAATAGGCATGCCCTCTCTGTATGAAAGGGTTCTTAAGTCATTGATTGAAGAATGTTTCTAACCTTGCAAATTGCAATGTGGATAATTTTAGATAATCTTAAATTACCACTGTTTCAAATTTAAGAGGAACATAATAGATTTTTCTTATTGAAACCAGACTTTACTAATCTTATAATGTTTTGCTTTGTTCTTTGTGAGTTGAAAGCTCCAAGTTTCCCTGATCATACACATAAATATTTTATCTATTGAAGCACAAACTAATTGGCTAGCATTTTCAAGTTTACTTTCCTCCATCATACACAAACTGCATTTATTTAATTATCCATTTGATTTAACAATAGAAGATTGTTGACCTGTGGCACTGAACCAAATGTATTATTCATGTAGTGACTGCTATAAAGAAGCAATATGATCTTGCTTTTAAGAGGATAGTGATAATAAATGCATAGCCATTTGATCATGGAGCTTTGTGTATGGAGATAAAGTGTTGATAGGATCCATGTCCCCCCCTAAAAAAAAAAACAATGGTTTTGATCCTTTGCATTGACCAATAGAGTAAGCTCTAAAGCAGGGCTGAATTACCTGAGGTGGATGACTTATGGCTGCTCTGTACTTTGGCCTTAATCCTTATGTTTTCCATGTTTTTGCATTAATAGTTTTGGTGACTTGAAATTGTGCCTTGAGTGTAGATATGATATGTACTCCCTTTGGTCCTTAATATTAGATATATTTATTTAATTTGATTAGATTGAGGAAGTTAATTAAGTTAGTTAATATGACGTATATTTTTAAAAACACCCTATTAATTTTCCTTGTCTTTCCCACTCCTCCTTAATTGTTGTTGAAGGAGCATCAATAGGATAAATTATGAAAAGATTGACAAATATGAAAAATAGATGTTATATTTAACACCAAGACCAACTTTCCAAATAGGTCTTATATTAAGGAATGGATAGAGTATTTGATTTTAGATGTTCTGTTATGTTCCCTTAACCAATAGGTTAGCTATAAGGTGTAAAACTTCTGTCCTTTTCTTGCTCTTTACACAGTAGAAGACATGTTGATGAATGAATTACATGAATGGGTTCACCTTTAGCAGACCTAGTCTTCTAAGATATTCCTGTAAATTTATTATCCCTGTTCATGAAACTATATTGCTTCATTCTCAGTGACTAAGATTTTGTATGGGAACAACCTTTTTTTTTCTATGCAGTGGTGCAGTGGCAGCATTTTATGTCTACAGATTGGTACTGGAACGTAAACCACTTAAGGACTCAAACTTTGAAACTGGACCAGGAAATTAGTTTTTAATTACATGAAGGTTAGAATTTTGATGTTTATTGTAATTTCACAATGCAAAGATGTCTATTACACATCAGTTCTCTTTCATTTGCCACTCAGTGGCAGAAGACCTTCTTGAAAAATGTCAGGGTAAATTTCTTTTATTGGTAAAAAAAATCTGGCCTTCTTGCTTGATGGGTAAATTTTTAATGTTCATTTGTAGTTTACTTTCTCGGCTGCAGTTATCTTAGAATGAATTCCTGTATGAAATATTAGATTTGAGGGATCTTGATCGAATTTAATAATTAATCTCATGTAGTTTTGTGATTTGAAGTGGGCAATTTTTTATTTTCTATCTTCAATACATGTATATTAATGACTTTAGAGTTGGAAGAAAATACATTCAGCCTTGTAAACTTAATTTTATTGAGTTATATATAAAGCGTTAAAATGTTATGTTGAATTCCTTTCATATGGAAAAGTTATCAAGCAAAACTTTAGGTTAAGGTGTAAATCTATCCCTTATGTTTTTCCAATTGTATTTGTTACCATAAAGTTTTATTGGATACAAAGTAGACGTTAACTTTTTAAAATGGGATAAAAATGATAAAATTGTTGATATGGACAAATGGTCTGTTGTTTAATGTTTGTAGAGCTTGCAAGATTTCTCTCTAAATAAAGAATGACATTCGCCTAAATTAATGGTTTAGTTGTTTTTGTCACATTTTTAAAAGTTCATGTGTATTTTTGCATATAAGAAAACTTTATCATGTAAAGTGTGTAATTTTTTTGGGAAAGCTCTATGAGTAGATTTATACATTGACCTTAAGACCTTTTTTTTAAGCTCTCAATGTGGAATGGAATGAGTGTTTTTGGTACAGCTATTTTGTATCCCTAGCATCTACTAAATCTAGATTTGATATGACAATTAAGGCTTTTATGTGAGATGAACTTATTTTTTCCCTTAAAATTATGGTCATAGGTACTCTTAATCACCAATTTTCCGCCGCTGAAATTTTACCTACATTTAGTTGCGTGAGGTATTAGTTATATGGTGATATTTATTATTAAAAAGTTTTTTTTTTTAAAAAAAAAAAAAAAAAAACCCAGTGGAGTAGTAATATCAATTTTTTCTTTTTTGCTAGAAAGTACTCTTATCAATTGAGATAATTTGTATTGTATTGATTTGAAGACTAGCCAGAATTGTGGAGAAATAACAAGGGTGTATTTCTTACAAGCCCTGATAATTTTTCAGTCAAACCAGCTTTAGTCTAGTTGAGAACAACCATACATTTATATGTAAACTAGTACCAGATTGATTGACAAATATATATATATATATATATATATATATATCAAGAATATGTAAAAACCCATTTCCAATAAGAATAACAGACCTGCTATATGGAAAAAAACACATAACAAACATGCTGAAAGTAAACAAATCTTGCTGTGTCAACGCTATATGGAAAATAACTTATTACAATATTAAAAGATCATATTACAAACACCTAAATTTATAGAAGTTGTCTAAAGATGCAGCAGAGAAAAAGAATAAAAGGAAAAGGGATTGATAATACTAAGTTGCCTCATTTTGTGTATATAACAGGTAACTCTCTCTCTATCTCTCTCCATCTCTCCATTAATCTAGAGTGCATTATGAGCTTGATTATGGACTTCTGGTTGACTATCCAAGGGCATGTATTGTGCCATTATTGCCCTTATTTCTGAATCCATATATCTCTGCACATATTTCATCCAAAAAAGAAAAAGAAAAAGAAAAAGAAAAAAGAAAAGATAAGAATTACTAAATTTTAGGATGTCAATTGCTCAAAATGAACTAAACCATCCTGATACTCCCTCCAGTCCTCATTATAAGAAACTTCTAACCACTTCATCAAAATCAAAGAGTGGTGGTTAAATTATTAAATTGGTCTAAAAATGAAATAAAATCCCTAACTTACCCATATTTAATATTGTGAATTACATCTAAAAAGTCATATAATGTACAACTGATGATGAGGTTATAAATAGGGATATTCTTAGAAAAATATACTTGCTCCGATAATTAATATAAAACTCAATTGATTTTTTAGATTATATCACTATGGTCTTATTTATAAGTTCCATTTGATTAAAATATTTGATCCTATTTATAAGTTATCTTTCATGTAATAAATGAGATATTGAAAATTTTGCCCATATTAATTGTACCAATGAAAATAGAGAAAGAAGAAAGAGTTGAAAGATACTCATTCATAAATGAGGGAAAAGTTGAAAATTTACCTCATTATCATTGAGCTAACTACCTTTTCTTGGTATATGTTATTTAGTTAAAATGGAGTTATAAATAGGATTAGAATAGTATATCTGTTTTTAAGTAAGACATATCAATTTGAAGAATAACGATAAATATAAATACTTTAAATTAATTTATTTACCTTTCTTAATCTTTTCAAAAAGTCAACTAGTTTTTTATATATATATATATATATATTAAATATATTAAAGATCGGCGAGAGTAATTAATACCCCACTTTTTTGTTTTTGCCGGAATTAATACCCTAGTGGTGACTTATAATAAGAACTATATATTCGTTCTAGAAAGTGCTTTTTGAAAATAATAAATTGAAACAAAGGACTAGAGTAATTCATAATCCTATTGGGATCTGAATAAAAGTGAATGCTCTTAGCTACATCTACCAAATGAAGTTCTTCAAGAGAGAAGAAGAACAATACCTGGATTCTGTACTTGTAAAAAGCATATCCCCCACAAACAGCAGCAACCAATAAGAAAATAATCAGCCAAATTAATTCCCCCATTGCCTCCTGAATTAGCAGCATACTTACCTGCATTTATATATTTATATCACATTAATAAAATGAAAGTGATATTGATATTTTTGTTATATATTCAGAGTGATCATAGAAACATAAAAATGTCAAGGCCCACCAATACACATATCATTCTCTCTTATGTAGAACAACCCATCACTGCAGCTGCAGTCATAACTTCCCCAAGTATTCTTGCATTTACACTCTGGGCATTGGCATGCCAACTTCTCTTCACACTCATCTATATCTGTAATGTAGCCAACAAAATGATAATCCTATGTCAAAGGCTTTTTTAAGAACATAGCCACTCCCTTGTTCTTTTTTCACAAGAAACAATTAATTGAATCATACAGTTCGGAAAGTTAGTTAAAATTAGTTGGAGACAATAAAGATGTAAAAAAGGTTTTTATTTTTTTATTTTTGCCAAAAAATACCCTTAGTCATGGGGAAGAGAGAGGAATGTGAGAGAATTAAATACAATGATATGGGTAATATGATTTTTGGGGCAACCTCTAAATGTCTCTAATAAATGGAACATGTCATACCCACAAATTGTCTTTTATAAAAAAGAACAGAGGGAGTAATAAATAACATGATTAATAAAAGGCTGTGCATGATTTATTTGCATGCATTCTATAGAAAACATCAACATCAGTTTACAATATAAAGGGAAAATTTCAAAAAAATAACTTTAAAGTATCAATATCTCAATAGTTTATGTATTGTATTGACTACATTTGATTAACAATTCATAACTTATTTTAGTAGGAAATCTTTGATTTAGGATTTTCAAAATTGGACGGTATTTTTCTGAAATTTCTCCTAATATAAAATCTATAACAAGTTGTAGTAGTCATGGCTTGTGAATAGTTTAAATCATATCTTACACTTTAAAAAAGTTAAAAGGAGATGTAATATTAATAAGCAGTGAATAGTGCAACTAAACTTGAAGCTTTAATTTTTGTTGTTACCTTCACAGGACCTGACTCCATCACCCCTGAACCCAGGAGGACACTTGCAACCTTTTGTATGGTCATCCTGCTTCATCAGTTAAACAAGAAACCAATGTATCATTAAGAGAAGCTCTCAGATAAACTCCATCAAACAGAAAAAGATAAATCAAACCATATGAATATGAACATGCGTACTTGTCTTTTCTTTTCCTTATAACAAAAATGTTTAGGTGAGCTAGAAGGTTACTGGGGCCAAGGTATGCTTCAAGGGTTAAAGAGGACCCATATCGATAACAACGTGATTTGAATTCATGACCTCACGGGATATGTGCAATCTTTGTTGGCCTCAGTTTACTTATCTTAAAGAGTTTGTCTTGTTTCTTTTAGCTAGTACGAGTTAATGCATTGAGGAAGTACTCACAATACAAGCTGAGAAAGTCCTGCCACTTTGGGTTCCCTTCCAACAACCTCCATTGTTGATTTCACATCGCAAGGCTCCTGAAGCTGCTAGATTCAACAAAGCTATTACTGATAAGAAATTAAGTGATAAATTCAGTCTTAACAAAAACATAAAAATAAACGACATATAAGTCAGAACAACCACTCGCAGCAGCTTTCAAAGACCCGCAAAAATCAGTTTTGTGCTTTACTGAAAAGGAACTTGTCTTATGTATTTACCTCATACAATGTAAAATCATTTTGAAGTAAGAACGAAAACCAGTTAAAAAGAAAATGAATCAGCACATGGTTGTAGGGAAAAAAGCTTAGTACAGTTGTGTCTGACTGTTTTTTACTCCATAATTTATCTGAACTGAGTCAAAATTGGTTACCTTCACAATGGGTATATCCGTCACCAACAAACTTCACATTTTGAACAATAGGGCATTCACACACTCTTCCTCTGAATGTATCCTACAATATAAAAACCAAGAAGAACCAGAATCAATGAAAACAATAGAAGTAATTATTCATCTTTTAACAGAAAAATGTGCTGCAAAGTTAAATAAATACCCTGCATGCAGTAATGTTAGTAGATGTGTCCTGCCAGCAACCGCCATTATTGTCTAAACACTCGTTTGTTTCCATATCTGCAAAAAAATATCAGTAAACTTCATTAGCTTTTGAACTAGTCTCAATTTCAATAGGGTAATTCACAAACAAAATATCTGCCTCCACAAAAACAAAATACTTTTTTTTTTTTTCCCCTGAAGAGATGGATGTCAGAAATGTTCCCTTCCTTTTCTTTATCCCAGTTATCCCCAAATTATTTTGAACTTGGCACTAATCCTTGTCGGGCCTTGAGCATTCAAGGCATAATGTTCCTAATAAAAGAGTTTCCCTTTTGATATTTGAATTTATTTGTGTGTTATAATTTACTAATTAATGAAAAATAATTAAAAAGAAACACTTTTGGGACAACCGACAGGCCACGGCCCCCCTAATGATGACTCTATCCCAAGTACCAAATTATTTTGAACTTGGCACTAATCCTTGTCGGGCCTTGAGCTTTCAAGGCATAATCCTCCTAATAAAAGAGTTTCCCGATATTCGAACTTGTGTGATAATCGACAATGCTTGAATTTAACTCTGTCAGATAATCATATACCCAAAAAGTTCCTTCTTCTGATTTCTTGGGCTAGAAGAAGATAGTCCTTCATGCTAAAATAATATTAGGAAGTATAAAAAAGTACCAAATAGCCAATACTCATCATCCATTTTACCACATGAGTCTAGGGATGTTAGTGAGAAAAATGAGTTCCTTGAAGAAAAGGGAACAAGAAAAGAATGAAGTTAAGGACCTGGAGTTAAGCAAATTGATGGCTCAGTGGTCTCTTGGAAACTTGCACAGATTGCCTTGAGAACTGCAGCCTTTTCCAACTTACCTAAATTCAATAGAAAACAAATTTTACAAAATAGAATATAGTTATATAGTTAGTTACTATAAGATATCTAGAAAAAATTTCCCCACACCTCTGTATTGTCCATTGTTTATAACAAGAGTAGGCAGTATAGTAACATCACCACGAGGGCCCTTGCCAATCTGGGACCAAAAGTGGAACATAATGTTATATGACACCAACAAAATAAAGGGCAAGTTTGGGAAAAGTGCTCAACGAAAATTTTATTTCTGATGAGGACCTATGCCAAAGCAACGTTATTCTGTGTGTACAAATTTCAAAGAGCAACGTTGCTTTCTGTGTATATAAAATTTTCATGTTTTTCTCAGTTCTCACTGATAAAATTTTCAATTGGGGAATTTTCCCAAATTTTCTCCAAAATAAACTGTATGACCTAGTTAGAAAACAAGTGCAGCAAAAAAGGGGCAAAATAATTTACAAAGTATTGAACCAACCTGTGCATCTTGTTCAGCTTTTAGAACAAGATTGTCAGCATCTGCTGTGGGATCTCCTATACAATCTTTAATTTTCTTCAAGTCAACACCTGTTAAGTGAACAAAGTGTATTGAAATTTCTCAACTTCGTAAAAAGAAATGAATAGGACAGCCAGGTACATAGTTCTCATGCTAGGATGGGATTTTAGAATAATGGCTCTTGGTTCTGATGCAGATTTTGTTTTGTTGTTTCACATATGCGACAAGACTTTAGCATTTGAAGAAAAGTGAATTCTAGGGATCTTGAAGGACCCAACTAAAGTGTAGACTATAATAAGTCTTTACTACTAAATTTTCATTAGAATTATGACATTCGAACTTAATCCTTAAACTGCTGGTTTAGGACATGGTTTTTACTTGTTGAAATTATCTGCAGATTATTAAAGAATTTGATAAGTATCATTGAGACTGAATTATAAGTAATTGAAACCAATTATTTCATGTATATTTCCTAGACATTCAAATTAACAACAAAGAAAAATGCTAGCATGCATTCATACATATACTCCTTTTGGTCTCTATTATAGAATACTTTCAACTAATTCAACCGATGAAGAAATGACAGTTAATAAAATTTTCCACCTTCATCCCTATTATTGAGGTTTTGAAAGAGAGATAAAAATTACAAAGATCTTCATTTAAATACTATTTCCGGTCTTAAATATAGAACAAAGTTTATAATACAATTCACACTACAAACTTTGTCCTATATTTAAGGACCGGATGAATATTAATTATGGGGGGAAATTGGCAAATAAATATTAATGACTTTCCCATTGACTTGTACTACTATTTAGTACTAAAGAATCCTTCTAGAAGGTATCTTATAATAGGGACTAAAAAATGAATGCAAAACAAAAAAAGGAAAAAAGAAATAAAGTGTGTCCAACGTTACCTAGAGATTTAATTACTTGATCAGAGCATTCTTCAGTGTACTTGTTCTCTTTCATGGGGCAACGGATTGAAAAGTCAGTAATATAATCCCACCACTGCCAAGGCTTTCCACTTTCATTGGCCACTCTAAAGAAGCAAGCTTGGCGCAAGTTCTGCATAACCACATCTTTCCCCTCATACCCTCTACTGAAGTCAAACTCAGGATCTGGTGCACAGTACCTGCCATTTTTTTTTTTTTTTTTTTTTTTTTTTTTTTTTTTTTTTTTTTGCGGATAAAATGATCAAATATATATAAATATACTTTTTTGGTCCTTAATGTAAGACCTAATTAACTAATTTGAGTAGATTAAGGATGAATTAAGTTAGTTAATATGATATATTTTTTTTAAAGCACCTTAATCATATTCCTTAATCCCACTTGATTATTATTGAGGGAATATCAATAGGGTTAATTTGGGAAAAAATGAATAAAAATGTGAAATAAGTCTTACATTTATGATATATGTTAACACCCCAAATAAGCCTTACATTAAGGAACGAAGAGAGCATATAAATAAATTAGGTTATACAACTAGAGTTAAAAGAGTAGGGGTCCAATGAATGGGGTTTTAATAGTACATCTGTTTTATATCAAGAGTGACTAGAAAAAGATTGAAGCTGTGAGTAATTTATATGGTGCCTCTAAAATTAGAACCAGTACCTGCCATTATTTATGCACTCAGACTTGCATTGCTTGCTGTTTATGAATGCGTCAGGGCAATACCAAGTAATGTAGTGAGGAGTGAACTGTGTGAAGCCTTTCCTCTCAAGAAGTTGAGCAGCCCCTTTAAAGTCCTTCACAAAATTGATTTGCATGTCACACTTTGGCCCACACTCATCATTGCTGTTAGTCCAAAACTCATACTCAACCCTATCATCAGGGTGTGGGAGAGCCTCTCTCCAATCAAGGTTGACTTTGACCATGTCTCCCTTCAAGAGGGCCTTCTTGATGTTCCCCCCCAGGGTTTTGCTGATGAGAGCAGAAGGAATGTTGATCTTCTCCACATAATCGTCGTTCGAATTCGATCCTTCTTCCGGGGTGTCCATGGTTATAGTGGCTCTATCCTGTCATCCACAACCAGAATAGCTGCAGCTCCTCCCTTCTGAGCATTCCACGCTTTTAAAGTGAAGAAGCAATCTAAAAATGGCAAAGAAGAGAGACTATAGTATTATATTATAAGTATTTTACATCGACTAAATAGAAAAATTATTGAATGTATATAATATTAAGAGAAGTCTTATCATATTGACGTAAGTCATTTTGGTAGAAAGACAATCTTAACATATACTTATATTTTTTTTAAAAAAATAAAGTATGGTATCAGAGCCATTCGATCTAATAAAATAAAGATTATAGACCCGAGGCCTCTAAAACTCATCAATATTAATTAACTTCTTCAAAACTTGTTCATGTTTTTTCTCTTCGTATTTATATACATATATGGAGGGGTCGACCTTACAACTTCTGACTTCTAGGAGTAACATGGAAGCCACTGAACCAGTGGTCCAAGAAGTCTAATTTTGTCCCCATTCAATTTCTTTGAAAGATAACGAATACCAAAATTGGAACATTAAGCATTCTACTATTTGGCCAACTGATTATGTCAATTGCATACAACCAAACATACCAATGTAAAGGTAAATGAACTCCATTGATCCTCCCTATGTGGTGATTTAGATGTGAAGCATAGTATAATGAGATTAAAATATAACGAATAATGAGATTAAAGGATGAACAAAAGAGATCATTAATATTATGAAAATTGGAAAGCTAATTAATTACCTCCACGATCTATGAGAACAAAAGTGGGAAAACCTCCAGGCTTTGACTTAAAAGGGGAATTATCAAAGTCTTTGCATGCCTTCTGATTCTCTGAGGGATATACCACAGAACCAATCATTGTTCCTCCATACTTTGGAACCCCAAAATTCCCAATCGCACATTGATATGTTCCTTTCAACGAATTCGGACTTGTGATCCTTACATTGTTCTTCTCCACCACAAACCTCCCCCAACAATAACCCCATAGCAAAATCCACACACTAATCACAAATCTCAGCTTCTCTATCATACTTTCCTCTTAATTCTCACAAAAACGAGAGATTATTCAAAACTTATCTACGTTTAATCCAATTAAGTCTAGCTCGATTACGAGACGAAACGATACAGAATCCCGAAATGAGAAACAAAAGGGTTCTGTGAAGCGGAAAGGCGTGAGAGTGAAAAGAATTAAGCATCGAAAGAAATGGACAAAGGAAGTAGTGTTAGCTTTTTATGGCCATCAACTCATATCAGTTACGTTCAACAATATTACAACAACAATAATAGAAATAATGGTCGTACGTAGAAATGTTGACGATGAAAACGGATTGGATGATTGATTGGCCATAAATAGAAGATGAAGCCGCATGTGGGTATATTTGCATGCGCCATGTGGTCAACTACTTCTATATTCGCCGAACTATACTACTCTTTCCTACGAGTTTTGTTC
Source organism: Acacia acuminata (assembly GCA_019022655.1). Taxonomy (NCBI): domain Eukaryota; kingdom Viridiplantae; phylum Streptophyta; class Magnoliopsida; order Fabales; family Fabaceae; genus Acacia; species Acacia acuminata. The sequence goes on from JAFJYI010000469.1 coordinate 170,324, forward strand.
TGAAATTATCAAACATGCTACATTTTTAGAGACGACTTTCACTAATAATGATCTTTATATTATATACGTATTTATTAATGTGTGTGGGTATTTTTAGTTTAATAATTTACACAAATTACATCATTTTCGTGAGACAGACATTCTAATAGTTCAAGTTTTTGAGGATTTGACGAATGAAAATCAGAAGTTTAAAGATGGAATAAGGTGAAAGGGTGTGGATTCTGTATGGCCCCCAAGAAAGATGGCATTCAGGCCTATATTATTTTGGGATAGGATATTGTCACTACCAATTTTGGTGACTATCATTTTTTCACCATTAGATCAGAATCTCAATTAATTTCTTTGTAATTGTCATAGTTAGTAAAACCCTGGTTTGACCATGAAATTGGCAAACTAGTCTGGCTTGACCAGTTTAATGTTTATTCAGATTTTTATGATTTGAAAAATTCATATATAATTCTATATATTTCTAAAAATTACAAATTAAGGTGGAAAGCTTGAGATGTATACTTTCAAATGCAAAAAAGAATTACTAAAAAAATATTATCGTTTGATCCTAAAAAATCTGAGATATAATCTAATATTTGTCCTTTGTGTTTTTAAGCCTCAAACATTCAAATCCCACCTCTTTATACTTCAATCTTGTCAATAATTAAATCTTAATTAAATCTAAACCTCAATATTAAAATTTAGGATGTTACAATTAGGAACTTGAATATCACAATTAGAAACTACCTCATTTTGGTAGTCGTTCAAGTTTACTTCCTCACGGGTAGAGTTGGGAATCGGGTCGTCCTTTGAAGGGCCTAAAAGGCCAACCTTAATTTAGACTTGGTCTTTTTAGGCATGAGGTAAGAAAAACATTTATTGTTCAAGACTTGACCAAAGAACATGCAGGCCAGGGTCGGCTCTACAGGGCCATAAGACATTTTTATGAATTAAAATTGTTTTTTCCGTATTTTTCTTTCGAGAAATAAGATTGATAAAATACAACAATTAAAGTTCTAATTTATCAAATAAATGTTGTCAACATCAATGTTTACAAAACACGTTTAATGTCATAAAAAAACACAAGTCACTAATTCATAATTAGGAGCAAACTATTGTCTATAAGTAACTTACACAAAGCATAATAAGCTTACCACTAAGCAACATGAATACGATAACTATTATTTTCATCTTCTTCACCACTATTATCAGTTTTAAAGACATTTGATTGTACTTCATTTTGATTAGTAGGCTCTACTTCATGAGTAAAATTATCAAGAATATCTTCTCTCACATCATGATGAATACATTTATAATCTTTATCTGCAACAAATAATAAACCAGATCATAAAATTAAGAGAAAATATCTGTGAGGTCCCAAGGAAGATAAAAAATATCAAAAAAGTCTCAACCCCAAATCCCCCCTAAAAAAAGACTAGACTAGGGACTTTTTTTAATATTAATTACGGAATTCCTTCCGCAAAAAAAGTCCTATTGTCAAAATGACTTTATTAGTAATTAAAATGTTTCTATGAAAATCTCGTTGTCAAAATGGCTTTTCATGTTGTCAAAGTGACCTTTTTCGTTGTAAAAAATTCTCCAAGTTTTTCCTCTAGCATATAGAAATTTAGAAACCTGGAAAATTTTTGGCAACAAGAAAAACCATTTTGACAACGAAATTTTCATAGGGATTTTTTTTGCAACAAGAAAAACCATAATAAAACTATTTTGACAACAAGAAAAAACCATTTTTTTATACACATAGTGGGGGAGGGGGCGGGGTTCAAATCCGGACTCGGAGGAGGGGAGCCAAGCTCCCCACGGATCGCGCTACTAAGGCGCGGCACAAGAAAAACCATTTTGATAACAAGACTTTTTTTGCGAGAGGAATTATGTAATTAATATCAAAAAAGTCCCGAGGGACTTTTTTGAGAGGGGGTTTGGGGTTGACTTTTTTGATATTTTTTTATATCTATCTTGGGACCTCACCGATATTTTTCCTAAAATTAAAGTATAATTATTATGTATTTGTAATTAAATGGATAAAAAACTCTATAACAACAACAATATATATATAAATTAGTAAATTAAATAATCAAGTTAATGAAACAAAAACAAAAAAAATATTTAAAGGGCCTAACGGGTGACCCTTTTAAGCCTTTGGCCTTATAGGGTTGGCCGCAGGCCAACTTCATTTAGAAGTTTCAATTTACAAGTCCGGCCCTTGAAGGTCCATGGCCTAAATGGGTTTGAGCCGATTTTCTGGCTCTTCTCATCGGTTTGGCTCGATCGACCCATTGACCTATGACTCACTATCCCGACCGATTCAATGGCCGGTCCGAGTTGTATAGCTGACTGAGACCAATTTAATGCCATGCAACGTAAATTACAGATCAAACAATTTTTTATCTTGGTCCATTGTACTTGTACAATTAAAAAAAGCTACCTCCTCTTATCCTTAATATAAGATATATTTTTCTAATTATATTTGATTATGGAAGTTGGTTAAGGTAGTTAATATGATTTGTGTTTTCTCAAACACCCTAATTATCTTCCTTAATCCCCTTCGTTTCTCTTTTACTTGATTATATTTGAAAGAGCATAAGTAAGGTTAAATTGAGAAAAAATTAACAAATATGAGAAATATGTTTTATATTTAAAATCAATACCAACTCCACAATTAAGTCCTATATTTAGGAACAAGGAGTAGTATGGATTCAAGCATCTTTGATTGAAAAAAAAATGCTATATGAAACATAATAATATAAAAAATAATTAAAAAAAATTGATAAAGCTAAGAGGGACTTGCTAATTATAATTTGAGAATAATATATAACTTTATATAGTTTTTATATTTTATATATTAATTATCATAAATTAGACCGACTTTTTTTCCTGATAGCTGATATAAGAAATAAATTTGCACTGCAAAGAGAAATTTAGGTTTCAAAAATATATATATATATTTTTTAATGAATGATAAAGTAATTGTTTATGCCATTATTATTATTTTTAAGCCCAAACCGAACTCAAATTAAAAGATTTATTTAATATTAGTCAGGAATGTTTTAGAAGGCGTGAAGAAAATTTGACCACCAAATCGAACATCATGTAAGGCTACTTAGTGTTCAAAATATGGAAGTGAGAAAAATGATTCAAGTCAGGAGTTGTTTCCTCTTTTTCTTCTTTTTTTTTTTTTGTTAGAGACATTCACTAACGATATAAAATTATAAACGTGGCTAAACACGGTCTATTACTTCGCAAGAGACCATTCATTCATAAGTTGTTTCCTAAAATTGAATAAAGTAAACATTATGAAACTTAGATAGCAAGTCAAGTAACCTAGGTACCAAGTTTATAAATTGGGGAGAGCTCTCAATTTCTGCACATTTAGGATCTGCTTGGTTCGATAAAGAGGAGGGGAAAGGAGATTTTAATGGAGGGAGGGAATCAGAGGAATTTTAATATTACCTTGTTTGGATTGATCGAAGGAAAGGGAGAGAAGAAATTTTAATGTTAACTTGTTTGGTTTAGAAGGGGAGGGGAGAGAATTTTTTTCACATTGATAACTTTACCTTTATGTTATAAGAGAGATTTTAATGTTATATTGTTTGATTCGGAGAGGAGGGGAAGGAAATTATCTTTGTATAGATGACTTTACTTATGTTATAAGTGATTTTTTCCAAACTCTATTAAATGTATAATAACATTTAATTATAAATAACATTTTTATGCCTTAAAATGAAAATTAACATTTACAACAGTGTGTATCACTCAGGTTATTTATAAATTCTATATATCAGCCACATTTACAATTCATGTAGATTCTTAAAATCCCGAAAGGGCGTAAGGGCCCTTTTTGGGATTTTCAGAATCTTGGGGCCATTTTTGACATTTTTTTCTCCAAAAAGGGCCCTTAAATGCATTTTCCCTTCTATTTATTGTTGATGGTGAGAGTAGTCCTATAGCAATAGGACTACAGAATACTATGATTAACAGAATAAGCACAGGAAAATTAGGGAAAGTGTGGTTCAATATGAGATTCCTATGAAAACAGTTTTACCATGGAGTGGGAATAATATCCTTGAGAAAAATTTGCCGCCAATATATGGAGTATAGTAATTGGCTCTAAATCGTTTTCTTTATTCAATCACCTCAAAATGGAAAAGCAGATAAGACAAAATGCAAATTAAATCCAGAACAGAGAAAGTGATGAGCGGACATAAACAGCAAAAAACCGAGACCCCCTTATCCTAATGTATCTATAATGCCTAACTTATGAACAGTCCTTATGATCAAATGATCAAGAGTGAACCCTATTGACAAAGAATCTCCATACATTAGGCAATGCAGAAGAGAGGCACATCCCATGAATACTTAACTTCATTATTATTATGTAATCCTGAAAAATTCCTCTTCTCAAACATTTTACTCATTCGGGGTAAGAAATGCCAGCCCATTACCCAACCCAGAAGGATTTTAATAAATTGATTGGTAAAAGACTAGGATTTCCAGAAAATGATGAATAAGCAGCTAATTTCAGATGAAAATGCGATACAAGAAACAACATTAGTGATAGATCAAACGCTTCAAGAAAAGGAAAGAATAAAGAAGTAGAAGAAATAGAGAAAAAGAAAAAAGGTTTCAGCAACTCAGGTGGAGAAAAAGAGAGTCGGAGGGTAGAAGCAAGGTTGTGTCCTGGGATGCATCGACTTAAAAAGGGGCATAAGGGTATTTTAGGATAATAGAAAAATTCTAAGGGCATCTTAGTCCATTGACACACATATTCTAATAATCCCTCTAAATCTGTCCGATTTGGGGGTGACCTTTTTTGGGAAAAGGGGAAAATTTTAAAAAAAAATTCCTCCCTTTCTAAAAATATCATTAGTGAAACAAAAGGAGGGAACTAAAATCCCCCCATCCTTCCCTCTCCCCTCCGATCCCTTCAAATCAAACAAACCGTTACTTTCAAATCCTTCATCATATTTTAGACATTTAGATAATCATACATTGTGCTTCCAATTTCCATGTAATAAAATTCACTTTTTCATCTTGTAGAGTCTTACTTTATTTTACAGTTGGCCTCTTGAAAAAAATTGCGCAAAAAATTTCAAACCATTTACAATTTCTTTGAAATTCATTGACTCTCTCACAAGCCTAACACACGAAAATCCACCCCCCCCCAAAAAAACAAAAAAAAAAAAAGTAAAATATGTTTGATATATAAATTTCCCAAGTTCGATCTAAATTATGTTAAAAAATCTCAATTATACCATCAACATCAAAATAAAGAATGAGAAAAGCAACACTAATCCCAGAGTATGAGTGGTCTAACTTGAGTTCCATGGGACCCTCTCCAATTCACTGGATTACTCGATTAAGAAGATTCAGGCTTGGAGAATGTTGGCAAAGGTTAATTAAAAGTGCCCTCCTATACATCCATTCATGTTGATATGAACCACTTTTACATTTGAACAATTTTAGCCTAGTTTTCCATTTGCCAAATGGTCTGTTTTACACATAAACCACTGCCACACATGGTTATGAACAAAACCTAAAGGCCTCTCTTGGAAGAAAAGAGGTCATATGGAATCATCCACATCCATTGCTATACAGGTGGCGGTTAACAAATATTACTCTCGCTTATCTTCCTCAACATCTTCAACATATGTAAGATCTGTGGCACTAGATACTCTTCTTTCTTTCCGGTCCAGCTTAGCAGCCACATCTCCACTCATCTTCATTACGCCGCTCGTCAGAGAGATACCCTCCTCATCAAAGTCATCTCCTGTTCCCTCAAAGTATGCATACCTAGCAAGAATCAAGGCATTCATTTGTCAGCTACATACAGGGGCAAAAATACCAATACAACAATAGCAAGCTTTATTCCACTAGGTGAGATATGCTACATGAATTGCACAACACTATTGTACTCTGTCAACAACCAAATCTTTAGATAGAAATACCAATATAAACAACTATTTGAAGCTACTCACGCCAGTTAAAAGTTCTCTAGTTATGTAACAACAATATTGTCATTCACTTGGGGTCTGCTTGATAGAAGTGAAAGTGAATGATATCAAAAGTAATGGTTATGATCTTGATGCATCAAAATAAGCTTCGTATTTAGATGCATTTTCACTTTCCCCTTCATCTCTTGCACCTTTAACCAACTAGAAACACCCTCCAATTTTGCAATGAACAATGAATACCTAAAGACATCAATTCACTTCGAAACACAATCTCAAATAAAAAAGAGTAAAATTACATTCACCTCCTCTGGGATTTTTAAAACCTAGACTCCACCATCTACTTTCAGTTTATATGGAAACCTCCCTTATATTTAACAAGAATGTATCACCAAAAGGCCAAGTTCATGCTTACGAAAACTTATGGGAGGTTGTGTCATACTGTTAAAACTACAGGGGGCATAAGTGTGGGGTTTATAAACTTCAGGGAGAGTTTTGGTTTCAACTGAAAATAGAGAAGGTGTGAGAATTCATTTCAAAACATCAGAAGAGATGAGTGTAACTCGATTTGAAAGTCAATAGAAATAAGATATATGGATTTAAGTTGCTCTTCAGGATGTTTTACAATTTAGATTGTGAAACAGAATAAAAGTCAAACAACATATTATTTCAAATTAGCAAAATATAACTGAAAGGAAAGGACTCATGTTACAATCAAGCAAATTCAGCTAAAATACCAAACTCTAGAAAGGCCATAGAAAAGGATGGCACCTTGTAGGGTTGCGAGAAGGAGCCCAAAGGACACATATCACCACCAAGAGAGCATATGCAAGAAGCGACCAGAAAGCAGGAATAATCCATGCAATTCGCCACAGCTCACTCAACGGGTCAGTTGCATTAAAGTATAGCTGGTACCATTCAACACATCAATAAACTCTGGTTAGCAATGACTCAAACCAAAAACAAAATCAATCCTTAGTACTCCAGTGCAGTAAATCCCATAGCAACTCTGAAGCGCCCCCCCCCCCCCCCAAAAAAAAAAAAAAAAAAAAAAAAAAAAAAAAAAAAAAAAAAAAAAAAAAAGCCTACCTCAAATCCAATCCAGGCAATAGAGAGCAGCACAGACACCGCAAGAGTATTAGTAAATTTTCTATAAAGCTCCAGTTTAGCCATGTTTCTCCTTAACTGCATCCAAAAATTAAAAGCAAAGACTAAATAAAATTAACACAAAATATGCAGAACCACTAGCCTCTGCACACACTAAAAAAATGCTGCGACCCAACAGATCAACACCCATGGCACATTGGCACTTTCAAAAAACACAAGAATACAAAAGTATAGCCATACTAAACACCCAGAAAGCTTAGGCAGCAATAGGAAGGCTGAAATCTAGGAAAACAAATTACCTGAAGTTTCTCCAAGGTTTTAGATAAGGATGAAAAAATCCAAAGAATAAAGCAGGTGTCTAGGAAAACAACAGGAAGGACCAAAACTAACTTTGTTTTCCCAGAAAAATCGTTGATGTTGCCCAGGTTTTCTACAAGCTCAAGAGCCTCTGATGCAACAAAGTAAACCAGCCCAAGAAGAAGAACCTTTGAAGTGATACCACCAAGGGTTGGCCTCACTACACCAAAACCCATTGAGACAACCAATAGAAGAAGGCGAGAAAGAGTCTTTTTGACACAGCTACATGTCACAGCCCACAAAGTGATTCCCATTGGCCTAGTTCCAGTTGAATTAAAATTGACATATTCAAAGTACCATATAGCCATTTCGCACATTCCAAGAGCAATTACAGCGGTAATGTGGTAGTGTAGCTGAATGATATCCTTCCACAACTGAACAAATCGCAGGAACCAGACAAGACCAAGCAGGAGGTATGCTAATGACATCAAACCATAGAAAGTCATGAGAGGAGCCATCTTCCCAGGAAGATAACCATCAGGATTCCTCCATACAGTCCTTCCTTTTACAATAGTCCCTTTAAGCTGAGGGTCACAAATCATAAAGTAAAGGTAGTACATCCCAGTGCTATTTATTTGGATGTTTTGTGAATCCATGCTAACTTCTTCATTAGTTCCTTGGAAAAATGTCTTAATCCGTTTAGGAAACTCAGAATCGTCTCTGTTTCTCTGGATGATAACTTGCCCAGTAGTGCAGTGTCCCTCTTTAGCAAGAGTGGGTGTGCAGCAAATTAAATCAGACTTCAGAAAAGAACCTCCAATTCTTTCTCTATCCTTTACCTCAAGTATGATGGCTTCAACCAAGCCAGTGTTTTGTTGCATCTCATTGTGCTTACTGGCTAATTCCTTTGGCCTTACAAAAGTGACGGTGTCAAACCTGCAGTTCTATAAGTGAGAATGAACTCACCTCAAAATTAAACCAATTAAGATGAAAAGTTTCACCGAACAGTTTTTTTTTTTGTTTTCATTGACAAAATCAACACTTATGAGCCAAATCACAATATCATAGTTAATAACTTCACATCGGCTTGATAAAAATTATGTCCTGACAAGAGTCAAAGGAAGAAACAGTGAACAGGGCTAAAGTCTTTCACAACACCAATAGAAAATCTTGCAATTTCTCCTACATGTGGGCCGCAAAAAGAACCATCGAAACTAAGTCAAACAAGGTATATTTGACAACCTAGGGGGTTTGGCGTTTAGCATTACTGGGCATTCAGAATCTAGGCAATGAAGACAAAGCCAAGGCGATAGAGCTCATTCCGATAACACCGATATAAATATACAACATAAATAAAAGAAGAAGAAGAAGAAGCGAAAGAACGAAGTGACTTGTGGAACGATTATCAAGAATGTTAACTTGAAAGCAGGCGTTGAAGAGGAAATGAAATTATGAAAATGATTCAAGGGAATAAGGATCCCTAGTAATGGATCAAATAAAAAAGAGTGAAAAATAGAAGTACCTAATAAAGGACTTTCCCTTGAGGGGCTTGTCTGGAGGAACCTGAGTAGAAGAATCGCGAATCTTAGAAGCATAAAGTCCTTCGCTGCCGCCATGGAAGAAGAAAGCATTGGACCTATGAATGAAGGCTTCGTTTGCATACTCGTGGATTGAAGCATTCACAAGCGGAATTAAGACGCAGAGAGAAATGACGCACTGCAGTAAGAACTTCTTACTCTTCTTCATGTTAATTCGTAGCATATCTCCAACTAGCTTGATTGATCGCTCTTCTCTGTGCCGAGATTTCTGTTCTTCAGATTCTTCTAGGCGTCTCCGCAAAGTTGAGAAGAGAAAAACGTGGAGTTTCAGAACATTGATGATGGTTGTTCACGCGCCGGCCACCACAAAAGCGACATCGTTTCAGTCGCTGAAGCTTCTAATCCGAACTCCGTTTGTGGGTAAGCCCATCCTCATTTTCATTAACAGGCCTAACGCAACATATTCATTCGTGTGAAAATTACAGTCAAGAGCTCTTCACAAAAAATCTTTACAACAAGCATGCGGTGTCGGAAAGAACAAGTAACAACAAATGTCAAGCTACTTACTTATTGTGCAAATTTATGGTAATTATATTTGTTCTCTATAATCTCATAGTGATTTTTTCTTCATTCATTCACCCTTTTTTTTTTAAATAAAAAATTACGTGCAGGTCCCAAAGAACAAAAAAAATTATTAAAAAGTCATTTGAAATCACCAATTTACACAAAAGTTTTAAGGGGCTTTTTTGATATTATTTGTATTTACAAAGAAATATCATATTTACAATAGAAAATGCCATATTTACAACAATATTTAAACACTTGATCATTTACAACAGAAAACACCATATTTATAACAGGAAATGCCTGTATTTACAACAACATTTAAACACCTGGATTTTGAACGTTGAGAGGTCATTTACAATAGAAAAAGACTATATTTACAATAGGAAGTGCTATATTTACAACAAAATTTAAAATATGACCATTTACAATAGAAAAATCATATTTACAACAGGAAATGCCTATATTTATAACAACATTTAAACACCTGGATTTTGAACGTAGAGAGGTCATTTACAATAGAAAAAGACTAGATTTACAATAGGAAGTGCTGTATTTATAACAAAATTTAAAATCTGGCCATTTACAACAAAAAAAGTCATATTTACAATAGGAAATGCCTATATTTACAATAACATTTAAAAACCTGGATTTTATTTCCATACAAATAATATCAAAAAAGTCCCATGGGACTTCTATGTAATTTAGTGATTTCAAGGGACTTTTTTTTAATTTTTTGTTACTTGGGACCTATCGTAATTTTCCCAAAAATTTATTTTAAAAAGGTTTTAAAATACTCAAATTTTGTATCTTGATGGTAGCAACTATCAAATAATTTGTAAAAAAAGAAAAAAAAAAAAAAAACTACATACTCATCTTAGTTCTTAATGTAAGAGATATTAATCTAATTTTAGGAGATTAAAGAAATTATTTAATTATAAGTTAAGTAAACTAGTTTGGATAAAATGATAAATATAAGAAAAAAATGAAAAAAAATTATTTTTTTCAACGAAAAAATGTCTTACATTTGAAAGAAAAATTCATCCCAAACTAGATCATATATGCTACATTTAGAGGAGTATTGCATAATAAATATAAAAACTTTGACAATATTGTCAATCCAGTGTTATGAATTATACTTACAGACATGGTATTTCATGCAATACGCAAAGATTGTGATCTCTTTATTTTGTTCTCTTCAGTTTTGCTAATTTCAAAGAAAGAAACAAAAGTATATGAATTTTTTATTTTTCATACAAAGTGTATGACTTTTATTTTTCACGCAAATCTCACATTCATATGGAAATGTGTCATTTTGGATCTTTTATGTTTTGTGTGTATCTCTCCCTTTATTGAAGTTGATAAAATTTCGAGGATATATATATAGGTAATAATTTATTAAGCTGAAAAATTATGCTAGACTAACTCTAACGAGCCAACAAATAATGTCAAAATTCTCTTGCAAGCCAGCTAATAATATTAATTAATTTGGTGCCCCACACATCACTATGAATTAACTTATGATTTCTAAATTTTTAATTATCAATTCGATATATATCTGGATTTTAATTCTTTAAAACTGAGTCCATATATTATATTGAGTTGAAAAATTATAGATAATTGGCTGTTATGATTCAATGAACTATAAGAATTGAATAAATTTGAGTTATCGGGCAAAAAAAAAAAAAAAAAAAAGAATTACTTTGAGTTAAGAAGTTATAAAGACTGAGTTATATTTTCGGTTAAAATTCATATATTAAAATTTTCTCTATTTTTAATACAAATTGCTTGCAGTCATGTATATTTTTAAAATTAAACTTTCACAACTGAAATTGCTATTGATGTTATTTTACCAATCTATTGCTAAGATTGCCAAACTTGTCTAAAAAAATGTACTATCCATATCGTTACTATTGTGGGCATAATTTATAATAGACTGTTAAAATGTCATATATAGTTGATAATAATTTGATAGGAAAGGCACCAAATTTCAAAAGAAATACTCGTATAAGAAAATGAGAATGACAGATTCGTAAGAGATTATGCTGAGAGATACCTTATTTGTGAATGATTGTTCGTTTAGGTAATTGGGTTGGTGCAGTGTCATGGTGGATATTTTCCATCTGACAATGACAATATTATTTTCTTCTCGTAGGCATCAGTATGTTGACCTAACTCTTTTTAACTATGAGGATTTATCAGCGCCAGATTAATTTGGATTTGCTTTGGGTTGATCTCTTTGGTGGGAGGGAAAAGCGACCAATGCCATGTTTCATTCACAGCCTTGAACTGAGGACTTGCTTAAGGAAAAACGGGTACCTTACCACTTGATTTTAGTGGGTGTTGGTACAATAACAATATTATTAAGCAGTGTTTCTATACCTCTAGCTTTCAGAAACGTAAATCAATCTACAAGTTCAGGAAAAAAGGGCAACAAATTGAGTGCGCATTATGCTTATGTTTGCCTATTTGTTTATTTTAATACGTATTGTTGTTTTGGTTAGTATTGTTGCCAGCTATGTGGGGTGTATAAACAAAATACTTCCTTCTTCTAACCCTTAGTATAATATAAGCAACTAATAACAACTCTTTCATAAATTAATGAAATTAGTAAAAAATAGTTTTTCTTATAAATTATATCAAGTTATATAGAGAAGTTCAGTTAATTAGTTAGGAATGTTTATAGTTTATTAGAAATACTAGGTGGCGAAAATTGAAACTTTAAGATATGTTTGGTACGAGAGAAATTGAAGGGAGGGAAAATTTTAATGATTTCTATTTAAAAAATTTGGAGAAGTAGGGTTAAAAACTTTTAATTAATTTTTCTTACTCTTTAATTTTACATTTTCTCTTTATTAAAATTTTATAACACTATTTCTCCATTTTTTTTTTAAAAAAAAATTGAAATCATTAAAATTTTCCATCTCCTTCCCTCATACAAAACATACATTTATATTATGAAATCCGCAAGAGTTCAAAGATTGGAGGGACTAGAGAGTATCATAATTTCCTAAGCGTGTAAGGTTGTGTTTGGTTTTGAAGAGAGGGAGAGAGGGAGCTTCCCCTCCTTAATATGAAAAGTCAAATATGACCATGATGTGAAATGTTTGTGCAAATTTATGGTTATATCTGACTTTTCACACTAAGGAGGAAAGCTCCCCCTCTCTCCAATTCTTTCAAACCAAACACAACCTAATACTCTAGGACTTGGTCTGTGGGTCCGCTTCAAGCACTTGATCCATTTTATTAAAAAAGAAAAAGAAAAATTTAGGTACTTTCGGACAGTAAAAATATAAATTTAGGATTCTTAATGATACTGAAACAATTCTTTATAATCTTGAAAAATTATTTTAAGATCTTGAAAAATATTTTAGGATACTTACAGCTACTAAAAGGATACTTCAGAGATACTAAAAAATAATTCATGATCTTATAAAAATTATTTTTGGATCTTGAAAAAATAATTCAGTCAGATTGATGCTACTAAAAATATGTTTTAAGATATTTTTTCAATATTCTAAAATAATTTTTTAAGATCATGAATTATTTTCATGGTACCGATCAAGATCTTGAAGTATCATTTTTAGTACTAGTTAGTTCCCTAAAATATTTTTTTGAATTCCTAAAATATTTTTTCAACATCATGAATTATTTTTTCAGTATCTTAAAATATTTTTTAGTAATAGTCAATACCATCAAATATTTTTCAAGATCTTGTGAAATATTTTTTCACGATCCTAAGATTATTTTTTCAGTATTTTGATATATCCTTTTAATATCGATTCAGTGCTCTAAAATAAATTTTTAAGATATAAAAAATTATTTCAGTACCACTCATAATCCTGAATTATTTCTTATTACTGGAAGTGCCTGAATTTTATTTTATTTTAAGGGATCATGTGCTTGAAACTGTGCCAAAACGCACAATTTCAAGCAAGCGGACGTAAGTCCGCAGCGGACCACAGCCAGGTCCAATATTCTAGGCTCTAATATAAGTGTTAGTTGGGTGTTAAATTTTGTTTTAAATATAATATCTTTTTTATTTTGTTTTTCCCTATATGTTTACCATTTTTCTCTAAATTAATCTATCTAATTTATAAATTGATATAAAATCTACTGTTACACTGAGGTATTTTAAGGAGATCAAACATTTGTTATAATTAACAAGTTTATCTTATCTACTTAATCTACCTAATTTAATTAAGTACCTGTTACATATTAAGCACTAAAGGGAATATCTTATTTTTTTTTAAGTAACAAAATTTGGTGATATTATCTACTTATTTCAATTGGAATAATACTGAAAAAAAAACATTTCATGGTTGCAGAAATTTAAATCAGACTATGGCGGTGTCTTTTTGTGTAAATATTCTTCCACTGAAAGGATATATATTTTTCCTCTAATATGATTTTCTTGGTGGGCCGTCAAGAATTATTTTTAAAATATATCCCTAAATGAGATAATTTCAAAAGAATGGGCGACCTAACTATGCTTTTAATTGACAAATTAAAAGACACCAAACACATTTAAAAAGTCATATCACAATACATGTGGTTGTTATTTTTCATTTGTTAAAGTAATAACTAAGTGCACCATTGTTGGACTTAGCTTGGATTCGCATTCATTTATTTTTCTCATAAGTAGGGTCACTGAATTGATAAGGATTAAAATATTAACTATAAGATAGAAAGAAGAGTCAGACAGTATATTATGACTGTTTGATAATTGGGCATTTGTGCTGTTTGGAATTTATTAAAAAATATATAGATATTTTGTTTATTATCACCACTTTCAATCAAAAGTCTTATGACTCAAATTCCACAACAAAACTGCTGGTGAACAATGTAGAATTTCCACTAAGGAAAAATGATAATTAAACACCAAATAAGGACTTTAATTAAATTAGAGATAGCGAACTGTTGAAATATTATATCATAAAAGGACTGAGGTTCTTAAATGATTTTCTTAAAAAAGTTGGGTTTAGAAAAATGAACATCGACTGGGTGCTAAAGGCCAAAAGTGCCTGCCACAAACTGTTTTACGTTGGAGGAAGTTTTATTTTTACCATAAAAAATTGTATCATTTCATTAAAAAAAATTTAAGCCCAGAATAGTCTCTAAAAACTTCACAAGAATTAAACCATTTTGAGATTTTAATATTGGGTTAAGATGTAATTTCACCCTGCAAACACTCACTCAGGAGCACTGGTTAATATTATTTCACCAGGGAAGTGTTTAAAAAAAGGAGAAAATTTGCCTTAATTGTTAAAAAACTGTTGTTGACCGTTAAAAAAAATGGTGTTTTATTAACATTTTTAATGGTAAGGGACAAATTTGCTATGTTTTATTTATTTTTCAGGACAATTGTTTCTAAAAAAACTTTTGAATACTCAATGCTTCTAAGTGATTACTTCAAGACAAAATTAATATTTTATGAACCTTAGATTTCTTTGTGTTTTTTTTTTCAAAATTCATTTAACAATCTTGTCACAACGTCATTTTCGCTTTCCACTATATGAAGAGCACTAACCATATTAAAAACAAGTAATTAATTAATGAGTCTATATATGTTGCATTAGTTAACTACTTATACTTTATATTTGTCACTCCCCTTTTAATTATAGCCATGGCTTTTATATATAAGAAGGAGCATTAATAGGTTCTACTAGGGACCAAACCAAAGCTGAGATTAAGAATCAAAAGAAGGATATTGATCAGATGGCAATAGGAGGAGGTCATTATTATTTGGATGCCATATTGATACCATTGAGTGTGATGCTTATAGTAGGATACCATGCCTATCTTTGCCACTACATCAAGAACAAACCCTCCATCACTACTTATGGAATCAAGAGGATTAGTAGATCAGCTTGGTTCCTCCGCTTAAATCAGGTACTTGGTTTTATTTCATGAGCCTCAATTTTGTTGGGAAAATTGGAAAAAAAAAGTTCCCAGTTAGAAATTTCATGGGTGGTAAGGATTTAAATCATAGTATCGATATCGTTTTTTCCCATATAGTTTCATGAGTCTCTTAATTTTGTTGGGAAAATTTGGAAAACAAGTTGCCAGTTAGAAATTTCATGGGTGGGAAGGATTTAAATCATGGTATCAATACGGTTTTTTTCCCATATAGTTTCATGAGTCTTCTTAATTTTGTTGGAAAAATTGGAAACAATTGTTCCCAGTTAGAAATTTCATTGGCAGGAAGGATTTTAATCATAGTATTGATACTCTTTGTGTGTAAAAATTATAGAGTACTAGTACTTTTTATATACAACAATTTATTAGGCGTTCTCACCAATACAATTTTTAATGAGATGTTTTTCCTAATTTTCCCATTTTGTTACTATGAATATCCTTGTTTTGTGAATAGATTTTTCTCAAAGTGAGGGATGGGTGTGAACTCTATTTGAATAGGATTCATCATATGTCTAGATATGAATGTCTTTTTTTATTTTATTTTATTTGGAGAGATATTCTTAGGGTGTGTTTGGTTTGAGGGTGGGGATGGAAGGGGAGGGAGGGAGGGGAGGGAGGGGAGAAGAGGGAGGGAGGGGTATATTACATTGTTTGATTTGTTAGAGGAACGAGAGGGGGAAAAGATCATTTCTTTAACTTAAGAGGGGACGGGGAGGGGGTGATTTAAGATTTTGGCTTCCCATTCCTCCAAAATTTTAAACCAAATGAGGTGAGGGATCATTGTCCTTCCCCTCCCCTCATACTAGATGAGAGTTTTTGTGAAAGAGAGAGAGAGAAAGAAAGGGGAGTTTTTGTGAGTCTCACATGTCTTATAAGATTAGACTTTTTTCTTCTCTCTCTCCATTTCTCTCTTTACCTCCACTTTTTCATGCAAGTGTATGTGTTGTGCCCATGGAGAATATAAAAAGGACAATTATGGATGAGAATTGAGAACTGAGAAGAAATTAAATATTTCTTGTTGGCAAAACAAAAAGAAACAAAATTTTCTTTCTTTTGACTTTTTCATATTGGTCTAATTATTGTTTTTTGTGGGATTTAAAATTTACCTTAAGAGCAATATAATTGAGTGGATTTGATAATAAATTCTCATAATATTTGATAATAATCAATAATTAACAATGATTGTTACTTTAAACAATTTATAATTGTGAATAACAATTTTCTCTCATTGTTGTGCTGATGATGGAGCAGGGAAACAAAGAGAAAGCAATACTAGTAGTTCAAAGCTTGAGAAACACCCTAATGTCAACCATCTTCATGTCAACCATAACCATTCTCATCAACTTTGCTTTGGCAGCCATTACCAGCAATAGCTATACCGCCAGCCACGGCCACAACCACCGCCACCTCTTCTCCGCCACACTGATGGGCTCAAAATCAGACACAATCTATGCCTTCAAATACGCAAGTGCATCATTTTGTGTGCTTATTAGCTTCGTCTGCAGCTCAATGGCCGTAGGGTTTCTAATTGACGCAAATTTCTTGATGAATGTTTATGGCGATGGCCATTTCTTATCCGAAGACGGCCATGCAGAAACGGTATTGGAGAGAGGGTTCGCTTTGGGTGCTATTGCGAATAGAGTTTTGTGTTTCATTCTGCCCTTGTTGCTTTGGATGTTTAGTCCCATTGCTCTAGCATTGTCCTCTTTGGCTTTGGTTTTTGTGTTTCATCAGCATGATTTTGTTTCCGAATTCCCATGTAATAATGTCCATAAGCACTAGTATTGCTTCACTTCAGAATAGGTTAAACACTAGATGTTATATTGTTGCTTGTGGTATTGACCATGATTTGTGAACGTTATAGTAATTTACTACAACTTATGAATGAGATTAGAAAATGTGCGAATTAAATTAAAGTAGGTACCAGAGTCTCTTGGTGAAGTTTCTAATAAAAAAAAAGCATTTTCAACATGAATGAGTGAGTCCACTAAATGAAGCAAACCTTTCTAATATACTATTCTGTTTTTAATGTAAGACTTATTTATCTAATATGATTAGATTAAGGATGTCATATAAGTTATTAGTTAATTATAATAAATATGACATATTTTTTCAAAAATAACCTATTCAAGTTTCTTAATTCCCTATCCTCTCTCTTATTGGAGGGAGTATATCACTAAGCAAATTGGGGAAAATTGACATACACATATATATATATATATATGAGAAAAAAGTCTTATAATAAATACTAAAACAAATTCCCCGATTAAGTCCCATACTAAGGACTAGAGGAGTAATAACTATATATTGTGAGCAAAAATCTCGGTCGTCAACAAACCTTATTTTTAATATATCTATCTTTGGTCCTAATTATAGGAACACTTTTATAGTATAAATTACACTATAAAAAATGTTTTTATAATTATGACTTGAGGGAGTTCAGGCAAACTGTTAAATTCTCAATTAATTATATAAAAATGTAAGGTTCGACTTTATATCAAAATAGCTTAGTTAAGCCAATTTGATAGGATTTTTCTGAACATTATATACATTTAATTCATCATCAATCATTTTATATGGTACTTAAATATTCTAATATCCTTCCTACTTTTTTTTTTTTTTTTTTTTTTTTTTGGTATTCTTGTTTTTTCTTGATCTTTTAAGTCTTTTTTCAACTAAATGAAAGCACAATAAATTAAGGGGTTTAAACTTCTCATGTTGCTTGAGAAAAAGAAGATTCTACATACACATGAAATGTTGGGACCCACATATATATATAATTAGCTAATATATATATATGTGGGTCCCAACATTTCATATGTGTGTGACATGAGAATAAACTTCTCTTAAAACATGAGAAGTGTTTTTTTCATAAATTAAATAGAGTTGGCACATATGACCAGTTTATTACACTGTCATATTAGTTTTATATACACCAATATATTAAAAAATAGTATTTCAATAATCATTCTCATATCCTTCCTACGTTTTTATTTTTATTTTTTATTCTTCTTGTTTTTTTTAATCACATTTTCAATTTTTTGCAATTAAATGAAAAGCACTGTAAACGAAATAGAGTCAATTCCCACATAATTAAGGACATATTATTACATCGTCATATTAGTTTAATGCACACCAATATTACTACATAGTATTACAATAAAGGGATTGATGCTTGAACCCTTCAAATGACCTCGCAGCGGCGTACTTATTCTTCATAAATGTTGGGGGTTGGATCAGATTTACACTTTGGCTCCAAATTCAAATGAGATGCTATCTTTTGACCGAGAGAGCCGTCGGCCTGAGACCAGTATGATATCCAGATGCTACGGATCTCATCGGTGACGCGTGGCTCTGATAAAGCTCCAGCCCATCTGCGGACAAATCTATCTTGCCTCTCAGGTTCCCATGACCGATATCTTTCCCCAGGTTGCTTGAAGTTGTTCTCCTTCTCAATTATGCTCCTCTCACGCTTTCCTGCGCTAATAGCCTGAGGAATGGGGAACATTTCTGCATGACGAACGGGGTCAAACCTTGATGGGAAGTAATTGACCTCCTCATCCCTATGCATGAAATTCATGAAACCCTCATGGTGATTGTTGTGATGAGCAGACTTGGGAGCATTTACAGGAAGTTGCAGATAGTTCGGTCCAACCCTGTGCCGCTGAGCATCAGCATAGGAGAAAATGCGTGATTGGAGCAACTTATCATCTGAATAGTATATGCCAGGTACCACTATAGCAGGGCAAAATGCAAGCTGCTCATTCTCAGCAAAGAAGTTATCAATGTTCTTATCCAAGACCAAGCGACCAACTGGCTGTAGGGGCAAAATGTCCTCCGGCCAAATCTTAGTCACATCGAGTGGGTCAAAGTCAAAGCTGTCTTCATGGTCAGGATCAATTGTCTGGATGTAGAGTTTCCACTCGGGATAGTTTCCAGCTGCAATTGAATCATAAAGATCTTGAGTTGCATGACTGTGGTTGGATCCTCCAACTCTAATGGCCTCCTCCTCCAATAGACACTTGACACCACATGTTGGTTTCCAGTGAAATTTCACATAATGTGCTTTCCCATCCTTGTTGATCAAAGTATATGTGTTAACACCAAAACCTTCCATATGCCTGTAATCTTGTGGGACACCCACGTCATCAAATAAGAAGCTAAACATGTGAAGACTTTCTGGATGATGGGAGAAGAAGTCAAGGATCCTCCAGTTCTCTGGAGATGGGATTTGGGGTTGGGTTTAAGAGCGTGGACCATATCAGGAAACTTCATTCCGTCACGGACGAAGAAGACGGGAAAGTTATTTCCCACTAGATCAAAGTTACCCTCTCTGGTGTAAAACTTCACAGCGAAACCTCGAGGGTCTCTTAGAGTTTCTGGGCTACCACGCTCATGGATAACAGTTGAGAAACGAACAATGACAGATGTTTGAACTCCAGGGGTTTGAAGGAAATCTGCACATGTCAGGTGAGAAATATCATGCGTGACTTCAAAGAAGCCCTTTGCACTCGCTCCCCTAGCGTGGACAACACGTTCTGGGATTCGCTCCCTATCAAAATTTGCAATCTTCTCCACCAATTGGTAATCCTCTAGGAGAATCGGACCTCTAGATCCAACCGTTAGGGATGAATTGTTGTTCCAAACCGGAGCACCGGAATTGGTAGTCCAGAAAGGAGAATTGAAGGCACTTGATGGTAGATACTTGTAGGGATCCATGGCTATGGCACGGAGGGATTGTAAGGAGTGAGAAGAAGTACAGAAAAATGGTGATTTGGTGTAGTAATGAGCCTCATTTTAAGAATATATAAAGGCTCGCGCTTTGTGTAATTTCTTCCACTTACTATTTTTCTTTTTGGGTTCTTATCGTTTTTTTTTTCTTTTGTTTCCTTATTTTTGGACGAAACCGTTATCTTCAACTTTGGAAAATATACCAGAGTCAGGCATAACAAATAAAAACAAAAACTCGGGAGACGTGTTTGTTTAAATGTTTGTTTGTTTTTAGTTTCTTCGGCCGAAAACATATCCCCTTCTAGGGAATAGAAAATAGACTATCCACGCCTCTTTTTGAGTCCTCATAATGAAAAATCATTTTCTAGTAAATCACCTGCACAAAAGATGAGAAATATGAAGTAGGAAAAAAAGAATTTATTTATTACCAATCTTAACAATTAAAGTCCAAGATATGAAATTATTTCTTAAAAAGCACAAAATCCAAACATGTTAATTCAATTAAACTTAATTATCATTTATTTTGAGAATTTGATGAATAAGAATTAAAGTCCGTCAAACACTCAAGTGACAACTCCTCAAGAGAGCAAAATCTAATTAGCTCAATAATCAATGATAGATTTTTTTTTTTTTTTTTTTTTTTTTAGTGGAAATCAATCACATATAGATATTGAGTGTGTTTAATGGATTATAACTTTTTCTCCAATATTTCACTTCTGGGAAAATTAGATGCAAAAGTGTGAATGGAGGACTTGTTTGATTTTTTATATTCGATTGTCTACTTGATTAGTTTGATAATAATATAATAAAAACATTGCATTACACATACATATATATGGGTTAAGGTACAAAAATACACATGTCGTTTACCCAAAAGTGCACCTAACATCAAGTTATTTTTTGGGGTGCAAAAGTAACTGTGTGGTTATAAAAGTGGAGTAAAAGCATTCATTGACCATTAGTTTGACTTTTTTGCATTTTTAAGGCTGATATGGACGATGACTTAGCTAAATTTCATCTCAGCTGACAATCGAGAAAATTGGAAATTATAGGAAAGGGCCCAGATATTTTGAAAATTTCAGTTCAACCATACAAACATTTGGAAAATGTTCACTTTAGTCCTCTCCACGACCTTTATATCCTTCCATTGAGTCCCTAGGTCCTTCTTCCAAAAGTAAACAGAGGTGCGATAGGAAGTAAACTGAAAAATCAGAACCAGAGCATAGAACGCTGAACCTCCAAACCTTTGACTCTCCCTTTGACGGTGGTGGTAGTAGTCGTGTGGTGGATATGAACCCAAAATCAGAGAATCCACGGCTGTGATGAGTTCAAAAACAAAGGAGTCACAACCTGAGATTGTGGAAGGAGCTCTCTAGAATAATGGAGTTCTGATGGTAAAAAGGAAGCTGACAGCTAGTGGTGGAAATTGAGAACAGGGGAGGAATGGTGATGGTGATTCATAATGAAACTGACAGTGGAGGTGATTAGAATGAGAGTTATAGAGAGAAAAGGGTCTGTCAGTGGTGAAGGTGAAGATCCAATTCCCTCTCCCTCTTCCTTTCAAAATTGTCTCCTCTGGTTCAGCTTCAAACCGCGTCTCTATCATGGACGTCCATGATATTACCTCCGATCCTAAATATAAGACATAGTTTTAAATAATTTGTACTACAAACCGTATCCAATATTTAGAACCGGAGAAGTATATAAATGAGTAAAAAAACAGAGGACTCATGGATTGTCACTAGGATGCAAAAGCATGTATATGATTTATTTTGGTGACGAATAATAAGTGCATCCAATGGTTAAGCTCTGATATGCCATGTAGGACTGATTATTATTGACTAAATTTACATTCAATTTTGGGATGCAATTTATTGTATTTAGGGATATTTTACATTTAATTATTTTGGTTGATAGGCCTTTAAATCTCGGCCATAGTTTCAATTTATTCTCCATGATTATAAGATTTCTTTTAGGGCTATTTTGCATCTAACTATTTTAGATGATTTTCCCTTAAATCTTGGTAAAATTAGGATAGTTTTAATTTGATTTATTCTCTATGATTCTAGGAAAACTTAGGGCTACAGTTATTGGCGCTAAACCTAATTTAACCAAGCGCTGTGGACAAATTTTTAATAAAGAAGTAGGAAAGGTGTTTTTATGCGTTCTGCTGCTTAACCTAGGTATTTTCAAGTGGTTGAGGAATTTATAGTTGCCAATTATAAAAAAAGTATACTTTTCAATATACACACATCTAAGTTTTTCATAAAATAAATATATGAATAAAGAAATTTTTTTGGATCAAATTAAGTACTATATAGTCATATACTCAAGGTTCTCAAACTCCCGAGTTTAAGCAAACTCGTAATAGTGACATAAACTCATATTATGAATTCAAATTTTAAACTCGTAGGAGTTTACTTTTACCATTAAATCAAGTATCAATAGTATATAATTAAATAATTAAAATATAACAATATAACAATTTGATTTAAATATATTTAAATCCAAATAATTGAAATTAAATTCCTCAACATTCATAATTTATCATATATAACAAAAAAACTTCTATAAAATTTATATATAAAGCCACTAAGTTTAATTAAATTAAAGAAATCAATACGAGTTTAAATGTGAGTTAACACGGTTTTGTAAGCTACAAATATAAAACGGTAAACTCGTCATATAAACTCGTGAGTTTAACCTAGTTTACGATAATTACGAGTTTACCAAAGGTGACTCAACCCGATTTTGTAAATTAGAAACGTAAAAACGGTAAAATTAGAGAGTGAACTCGTGAGTTTGACAACAACAATGCATATACTATTACTTTTTAAGCATTCTTTGTTTCTTTCCATTCCAATCTGGTGCGTTAAATGCGCGAAATAGAATAAAATAACAGCTAAGTCTTTTTAGAAGTGGTTGCTATAAGTAGAAGATGGAAAAATTGGGCTTCCACATGATGGTATTAAAGATATTGCAATACCAACCGAGTTGTTGCTTAATGATGAAAGAAACCCAATAAGATCGATAGTGAAATCAACATATCCCAACTTAGTAGACCGTATTGGAGAAGATAATTATCTTACCAATAGGGGTCTACTTATGCCCACGACAGAGAATGTTGATATGTTAAATGACTATATATGCTCTTTGTTGCTAGGTGATGTGGTAGAGTACTATAGTTCAAATTCCATCAGCCACACATATAATGCAAATGAGAGCTTTTTGAAGATCTGTATGATAGTGAATTCCTAAACATCAAATCCTCAGGGATGTCTCATCATAAGCTGATTCTTAAAGTTGGCGTACCAATTATGTTGATAAGGAACACCGATCAAGTAGTCGGTTTGTGCAATGGGACTAGATTGCGAATAACAAATGTCAGCAAAAACTTCATAAGTGTTGAATGGGATAAGTCTTTGGTGAAGATATACTATTACTTCCTCTGGATAGGAATCGTTTGAAGTCTAAGCTACCTTTTAGCATGACGAGGAAGAAATTCCCAATCATTGTTTCATTTTTAATGAGCATCAACAAGAGTCAATGACAGTCTATGCCCAATATTGGTCTTTATCTTCCTAGCCTGGTTTTTTCACATGATCAATTGTTTGTCACATTGTTAAGAGTTAAGAGCTTTAATGGGTTGAAATTGTTAGTGTTAGATGAATATACAAAATGTATGAGTAAGACAACCAAGGTAGTGTACAGAGAGGTCTTTCAAAATATCAGGATAGATTAAATTAACTAAAAATGGTACTTCATTGTTCAATAAATTTACAGAATTCATTATTCCACGCATCGCAAAGGTAGTTTGTCTTGTTCTAATGTTAAAATAGGGGCATTTTGATAATAAAAAGTTCAAAAGTTAAATAAATTCCCCCCCCCCAAAAATAAAAAAAAATAATAAAATTTATTCCCTTCCCTTCCCTTCCCCTCCCCTCGGTCGAACCAAACACAATGTTCTTTTTTCGGGAAAATTATAATAAAGGACCTAAGAAAAATAATATTTATTAAGAAGGAACATAAAAATGGTAATTATTTTGAAGAACCAAAAATTAAAACATTAAAATAGAAAGACTAAACTGTCCTTGATCGATTTCCTATATTATATCTAATTAAATCAAAATCTGAAGTGATTGATTGAAAATAATAAATAGAGATCAAATCAAAATCTGGAATATATAACTTAGAGTCTCTACTGGTAATTTTTTATCTCTTCGTGGAGGAACCTTAGGTTATTCTGTTGACAAAGATCTCCCAGCCCTCCTCCCCTTGGTTCTACGAATTTATGAATTTTTATGAATTTATCTCTTTTCAAGACCGAGGCAATGTACGGTAAGCACGAAGACTTAGATTTGTAAAAGTAAAACATTTTTGGATTTCTTACCTTTACGTAAAAATTGTAGAATCAAGGGCAATTTAGTCTTTTTATTTTAATGTTTTAAGTTTTGGTCCTTCAAAATAATTACGATTTTTATGGTTCTTTTTAATAAATATTATTTTTTTAGGTGCTTTATTATAACTTTCCCTTCTTTTTTTAATAAATAGTAATTTGTTTATTCTCTCTCTTACACTCTCCCCCCATAAATAAGGGTATCTTAGGGGAAAAAGTTACATTTTTTTTACATATTTATTATTACAAATTAATTTTAATCAACTTTATTATCGACATAATTTGGTTAATTGTCTCTTATAAAATGGGTAAAGTGCAATTTTAGCACGCCTTTTTCTTGTACACATTGACATAATTAAGTTTTAAAGAGTGTAAAAGTAGACATAATCTTTTAAAATGTATAATTTTAGCAACAAAGTTTTAAAAAATTATGTCTACTCTTACCGACTTTAAAACTTAATTGTGCTAGACACTTAATTATAAGGAAAAAAATTGTTGCCAAAATTGCACCTTAACCCTAAAATGAGACGAAAAGAGTAAATCATAAATTAGAAAGATACTGCCTTTGTAATTTTGTATTTTTTTTAATAATAGAAGACAATTAAACGAATCATGCTGATAAAAAATTGTTAGTTAAAATTATTTAGAAACATTAAATATGAAAAAAAATGCAATTTTTTTTTCTCAAAGATGCCCTTATTTTTTTATTTTTAGGGAGGGGGAGAACATAAAAGAAAGAATAAGAAAATTACTTAGAAAAAAAAAAAGAGATGTGTGGAAGGGAGATAATATGTGGTGTAGAGAGAGTGTAAGTGAATGTAATAAATGCAATGATATCAATATTATTGATTAAATATAGGCAAAATGGGAAATTACCACTTCTATTGTAGACAACACTCCAAGCATAATGTTAGCACTCCAAGTATAAAGGTAACATACTTGTGCATAATCTAAAAGTTCATACCCCAAAACTAAAACTTTTTTTATTTGATTGAGGGTATAATCCTTTTGATACTTGCGAGTGTAAATGGTTTTTGTCTCTTCCAAGTAAGTGCATAATTTAAACTCGTATTCTCCTCTTTAGAGTGATGAGATTACTTACCACTTCAACTGAAAACTTATTTATAAAAGCTTTTAATTAATGTTCACCCCATTATTTTGATGGTCTTTCGATTATGGGGGCCTTCCCACTTTGGAAGGTTTGCTTGAAACATAGGTCCAATAGGAATAATGGGTCGTCTAAGAGAATTCTCACCAACATGAAAACATAAAAACTTTGGTGTCGTTTTTTTCTTCTTGTCTTCCTTTTCGGGTTTCGACTGTGAAGATCCTAATGGATCTTTTGGGAGGCTAGCTTGAAACATAGGTCCAATAGGAATAATGGACCTCCTCAGAGAATTCTCTCCAGCATGAGAGCGAAAAAGCTCTTGTGTAGGTTTTTTCTTCTTGTCTTCCTCTCTCGATTGTGAATATTTTAATGGATCTTTTGGAAGCTTAGCTTGAGACTTGGGTTCAGTAGGAATAACAGGTCTTCCAAGAGAATTCTCACCAATATGACCATTCAAAACTTCTTGTGTAGGTTTTCTCTCCCTGTCTTCCTTTTCCGGCCTCCATTGTGAAGATTTTGATGGATCGTCTCTCAAAATTGTCAATAATTTTGGTTCTTCTAGATCTTCAACAATTACTTTCTCTTTGGGTTCTTCTAGATCTTCCACCATTAGTTTCTCTTGAACTAATTTCTCAATAGTATGTACATAATCATTGCCAATAACCAAGTTTTCTTGTCTCACTTGGGTTGACTCTTCTATAGAGTCAATAGAGTCTTTACAATTTGATGTGTGGACATCATCAATGACGAAAGTAGGAAAAGCATTAGTTGCTTGCCTTCCTTCAAAACTGTTGCCTTTAGCATTGATATGAAGCAGACATGAAATGGGAGAGCATTGCACTCTTCTCCTTTTCATGTCATTTTGATGATTAGATTTATCTATATCCATATTAAGTCTAAAAAGACTAGCAAACACACCATCATATAAAAATCGCTCGAGATTGTTTCCTCTCTGAAAAATAAAGCATAACCTTAGTACTATCAAAATTCAATGCAAAAGTCAAAATTGACTTCAAACTATGGATTTTTTATTCATACTCTATTGTATTCTTTTGAATTTAGTACACTCTGTATCCCACCCCACTTTTTAGATCAAGTGCATACCTTTGGAGTTACGAGTGCTGGAAGCTTCTGAATTGAATATTGAGATGACTCCATATCATAAGGGTTTAAAGCAAGGCCTTTTATTATGTTTGTTCGATTTTAATTCCTCATAAACCTGCTACCATAAGATAATTAATTCTTAAATATTATGAACATAAAAGCGGTACAAATTCAAATAAAATATCTTAAAACAAATCATCATAATAAAATAAACTTTAATATCTAATTGGATGTACAAATTTGGAGAAATAACGGCCTCGATACCAATTATAGCCTGAGGTCTAGCTAGATCCAGCTAGATCAGACTGATACAATGGATTGCCTAGACCAGTACAAGCAATCCAGAACCTATTTAATTTTTTTCCCAGAAATTTTTTCTCTTATCGTCGTTGATATTTTATCTATTCAATTGATGTGAGAGCTCGAACAAGACACATGTACCCTTAAGAAATTCCTCATCTCTGCCAAATCCTTAGCAATCTCAAGTTTGGACTCCCACACACACTCATGTAACTGTTTCCCTTCACGGTCAAGTAAAAGCTCAAGCCGTTGTGCCTCTCCATTGTTGGAGCTCATTCTTCTCCTTCTCATTTCCAACCATTGTCTCCTCCGTGTGAGTGTTGGTCTGATCTCTCCGTCATGTGAATCTTCTCATTCTCATCACTATGCCACTCACCCATAGGTGAGAATTGACACACTTCTCTCTTTCTTTCCCAAGGCACCATTTACTCTTGTTCAATATTTTGTTCGGCTTGCTCTTCGTTTCAAATACATGAGGAGAAAAGTTGCTGTCTTTTACTAACTCAAGAAGAGAACGTTGAAGCCTAACGAGTAAAAGAAAAGTACAATGGCCGTGATCTAGGGTTCCTTTGGTATCACCTCTGTCGAGAGGCGAGAACGAGAGTAGTTTGTGACATCAAGACCTACCGAGATCACCACCACAAGGGGGCAAGCCGATTGGGTCCTATGTTCTTGGAGAAAGCGTGGCGGAACTTGGAGGAAAAGTTTTGGGGGCCAAATAGTGGTGGGAGAATTTGGAGATTCGGGGGTGCTTACTCTAATTTTTTTTTAAAGGAAAGTTTTAAATTCATTAAAAATGAAAAGAATGAAAAAAAATATTCATGAAATCAAATTAATTAACTTCATCTACAAATGTAGTGTAGAATGGGTAAAAGTATAGTAAGGATACACCACAAAAGTAGTAGTAAATTTCACCGATAAGTTTAAAAATTTCGGGTAATTAGAATGAAACGTAGAAAAGAATGACAAGATTAACATAAATCGTACAAAACACCACATGAAACAAAGATTTGTAAAAAATAAAAAAAAAAAGAAGAAGAAGAAGAAGAAGTTGGGGGCCAAAGTTGTATTTTACACTAAAAAAGAAAAAGATCAACTAAAAAGTTTTAAATAAATTTTTTTTTTTTTTTTTTTTTGGGGGGGGGGCCATCATAGGGAAGTTCCGTCCCTGTTGGGGAGAGACTAAGAAGTGTGAGCCTATGAGGATAGAGGAAGTTTGGAGGGGAGAGAGACCGATGAGTTGTGTGACACTGTGACTTGTGTCAGTGTGTGAGAGAGTGTGTGTGTGAGAGCCCTTGGCCCGAAGTCTGGCCCAACCAATCTGGCCTGCCCGAAACTGTTTTGGTCACAAGTCGACCCCGGACCATCGGATTTTGGAAAAAATTCATAGGGGTATTTGTGTCCTAAATTTATCATGACTGTGTTTATGGATAGTTTTGTCTAAAGAGAAGATGACTGGAGATGGAGAAGGCGACCAAAGATGTCAGGAGATGACGGAGATGGGGAGGAAGACGAGCATGGAGAAGTGAGAGAGATCCAATGATAATGTGGTGAATAGAATGAGGGTACTTCAATCTGAAAAATTAATTTTATAATCTCACCACTGCTTCATCAATACTTGGGTTTCCAGCAATCCACTTTTGTTATATCCTCAGTCCCTCAAAATAAGGGATACTAGTGTCAACCACAATACCAACTCTTCAATACCACGTACAGGGTTTTGTGTTCTAATTCTCAAAAAGAAAAAGTCTCAACTTTTGATCAAATTCAAAAGGCCTCAGGGTTCAAAGGAGACGCGTATAACATGAGTATTCATAATCAATTTCATGTTTTAGGTTAACAGCAGAAACAGTATATAGAATATCATATTCTATTAAAAGAAAAAATAGGGACATAAGAATGAAATAAAATTAATTACAGCAGAGAAGTAGAAGAAAAGAAGAGAGATCTTACCTTTTAATTCCCTTGTTCATATATTTGGGTTGAACAGCGCAGTGCCTAAACTGGATGAAGAAGGCGATTATTTATAGACAAGGATGAGATATCACAATAGTAGGGTTTCGGTGATGCGGTAGAATAATGATCGCAAGATTACAAGGCGCCTCGTGTGTGTGACGTATTGATTATTTAAATTTATTTTGAAAGGCTGAGATTTTATTTGTGTTTATCTTTTTAATTTAATTAATTTTCTTTGGCTAATTGATGGAAGATTAATATCAATCAACGATTCAGATCCTACCTAGTTAGTATCGATATGTGATCTTTAAAGATTTACCATCAATAATTATTCCTATATTTGGAAATAACATTATTTAATTTATCAAATATAAATAATTATTATTTAAATTTCCTAGTTAGTATCAAGATGTGATCTTCAAAGATTTACTATAAATGATTATTCCTATATTTGAAAATAACATTAGTTATCAAATATCTAATCAGATATTTTATTATTTTAAATATTTTATTTTTTAATATTTAGTAATTTGTGGATATTGAAATTCAGTGTCTTTTGGTTAACAAGTTAACTAAATATTTGGATCCCAATAATAAGGGAGAGAAATTTTTTCCTTTTCCCTTCTCACACTAGTGCGCAAAAAAAAGAGCTTTAAAACCACCTTATTTAGACGGATGATTGAGAATCAGTCTTAAAAGTATATTTGGTATAGTTTCATAAATATAAAGAACTTTTGGACTGGATTATAAAGGATCCGTCTTAAAAATATAACCGTGGCACTTTCAGTAAATATATAGAACACTTTTAAGATAGGATTATAAAAGATCCCGTTTTAAAAGTATGACCTAAGTGGCAATTTCGTAAATATATAACACTTTTAAGAGGATTATAAAAGATCCTTTCTTAAAAGTATTTAATTTGGCAATTTCATAAATATATAGAACACTTTTAAGACCTAGGATTATAAAATATCCGGTTTAAAAGTATGACCTATGGCAATTTCGTAAATATTGTGAACAAGATAATTACTTAAATTCAAAAAACCATGATCTCGCTAACTTAATTCCTAAAATCTCTCTAACAACTAAATTAAGATGATTACAATGGAATTTAATTACGAAATTCAAAAAACCATGATCTCGCTAACTTAATTCTTAAAATCTCTCTAACAACTTAATTAAGATATTATAATCAGGAAAATAATTTAAATTCAAAAAACCATGGTTTGCTAACTTAATTCCTAAAATCTCTAACAACTTAATTAAGATGATCACAATCCGGAGTATAATTACGAAATTCAAAAACCCATGATCTACTAACTTAATTCATAAAATCTCTAACAACTTAATTAAGATGATTACAATTAGAAATATAATTACTTAAATTCAAAAAACTCGTGACTGCTAACTTAATTCATAAAATTTCTCTAACAACTTAATTAAGATGATTACAATCAAGAATATAATTACTAAATTTAAAAAACCATGATCTCGCTAATTTAATTCCTAAAATCTCTAACAACTTAATTAAGATAATTGCACAATATAATCCTATATGCTAACTAATTAAATCAATTTCCAACAAATATATAGAGCACTTTTAAGATCGGATTATAAAAGATTCGGTTTTAAAAGTATGACCGTTGGCAATTTCAGTAAATATATAGAAGACTTTTAAGACCGGATTATAAAAGATCTGGGTCTTAAAAGTATAATCTCGATGGCAATTTCGTAAATATATAGAACTTTTAAGACCTGGATTTAAAAGATCCGGCCTTAAAAGTATGATTGGTAGCAATTTCTTAAATATATAGAATACTTTTAAGACCGGATTATAAAGGATCCGGTCTTAAAAATATACTTTTAAGACTTGTTTTTACAAACAATAGGCCTTAAAAGTGTTTTTTTAAAAAACTAAATTTGCTAAACTCGTTAAGTCCATGAGCGTGCTTGTCTTTCTTGGTGATATAACATTTGTTTAGTTATAGATTCAACGAATGTCTCAAGAGCCTCACGGTCAAATCCTCAAAGAAGAATGACATCCTCTTCCTCTAACATACTCGCAATCTTCATAAGTCTTCCTAAGAGCCACACAATCAAATCCTTGGCAACGTTGGCAGTGAGATGCTTCAAGGGTTTTGTGATGGCATCAACTTCAATCTTCAGCAACGGCGCAAGCGTACCTTTTCGAGGATTTTGGACGACAACGGCTCCTTCCTCTTCGATCTATGGCTCCTCCCACACCGTTTCGCACAGATCCGGCTTAAAATCAAACCCAGATCTCTTCTTGCTTAAGTCTCGCTTTGCTCCTACTTGACCACCTCCCGCTCGGATCCGGACTTTGATTTTGTTACTTGGGATTCGCTCCTCGTTTGGAGACTCGGAGTTCGTCCACATCCGGAGACAAATCAATGGCGGGAGATATTTAGATCTCTACTTCGTTTTTTCCGCATTGATCTTATGCTATTTAGTTGTTCAACATGATAAGATCACCTTTATTTAACATTTGGTATCGAGCCATTCATATACCTGTTTGTCTTGATTTTCATTGATTGGATTTTCATTCTTTGATTTTTCAAGAAAAAGAGATGAGTTCAATCCGGGTTTTTGGAATTTCTCTCGTGTTTGTTCTCTCGGAATCAATAAGTGATTTTTCTTTTGATATGAGATTTGATGAATTTTTCTCGAGAAATCAATTTATGTTTCATTCATAAATCTTATTCAAATTCTTTTGATTCTAAAACTTTCGATCCTAGGATCGGTGGTCTTATTTTCAAATCTTGCTTGGAGACCCATGTCAATCATGAATGATATATTTGCATATCAATATACCCAAAACCTCAGATCCATGTTTTTCTAATGCTATTTGGTTTGGCTGCTTTTTTGTTCGGATTTGAGGTCCTATTTTCTAAAATTTAGAGGATCCATATTAATTTGTAATGAAACC